>JBBPRX010000704.1:0-12341 GCA_038093195.1 Boletus fagicola | reverse complement strand
GCATCTGGTTGCCGAGTCCCGACGGACTCATCAGGTATGGACTCACCGGGTGTGAGTGTGGGGGTTGTGTCCAAGATCACGCACCGCGGAGATCTTGATTAGGAAATCTCTGAGGCTGTGAGAGGGAGTCGAATAGAATGCTAAAATAGAGGGACTATCGAGAACCAACGAACAGATTTCTGGTCATAGTGCGGGGAAGTGTGAACGGGGAGCACCTTCATGCAGGTCAAGGCAGTGAATGATACAATACTCAGACTAATACCATCACCTGATGAATGGCGAGACGTACAATAAATTTCGACCGCGGACGACGATTTTAGCTTCGCAGAACCGGGACGCAGGCCCGACACGCACTGATGAGGTTTCACACGGCGCGGAACCGTCTTCACCAAAAGGTACTTGGCGGCCTTTTCGGGACCGTTGCTATTTGCTCTCATCAAAGATCCGGGGAAAGCAATCAAGGCATCCACATGCTCCACGCCGCGGTCGTCGCAAGTAAAGTCCAAGAATACGCAACACCTCGGCGGCCAACCCCAACGAAGAACGCACCCCCAAATAAAAGGGCCACGATGAAAAATATCATGGTGTTATTGTAGGGCTCCTCCTCCTCTTGTCATAATCTTGCTAAACTCGGGCTCAGGAAACCAAAATCGACAAGTTCTGCGGATAATTCAATGTCAGGCTGTAACACAAACCCAAAGCACTGGTACTCCAATCGCCGGTTTCATGAATCATGATCAAGTTGTACTTGCGAACGTTGGTCACAGAGGTGTGACATATGGAGCTCACATGTCACACTTATTCCAAAAAGTCTAGGAATCGGATTTTCATGTACCAAGTTACTTGACTCAGCACCGTCTCCGGTTCACCTATATACGCCTGAATGAATTCATGTGTAGAGTTCGACTTACTAAACATGCCCCCCCTTTTTTTCTCGCGGTGCCGTTGGACTCGGAGTCCCCGGGTCAGACTGAGTAATCTGAAGCAGAAAGGGGCTCTTGTAGCGCGATTTTGCGAGTCGTGCTACCCACCGTCGACCATCATCCACCCGAGTTGCATACTGGCATGACCATCTCCCGAACATGGCTTGTTACCGGGTAAGTTTTCGTAATGTTTCACTGACTGTCTACCAACGGTGCACGGTACAGTGCGTCCCGCGGAATCGGGCTCAGCATCGTCCAGCATCTGCTTCGTTTGCCAGAGAACGTAGCTTTTGCCGCTTGTCGGAATCCCTCTTCGGCCGTGGAGCTCAATGCTCTAGAAAAAGCCCCTGAAACCTTGGGAAAGCTTCGCGTCGTGCAAATGGACATAACTGATGAAGCTTCTATATCTCGTGCAAAGGCCGAGGTCGAGAGCATCCTCGGGGATGTTGGCCTGGACTATCTCATCAATAACGCCGGCATAGTAAGCATTCGTACATTGGCGACTCAATCAGCTAACGCCGTTCAAAGGCTTTCAAAAACGATACGCCCTCGACTCTAGATCCAAAGAATCTTACTGCGACTATAATGGCGAATGTTGCGGGTCCTACACTCGTCACCAGGACTTTCATACCTCTCATTGAAAGAGGCAACCGCAAAGTCATTGCAAACATGTCGTCCTCATTAGCCAGTATAGGCATCGACTACGGGGTGCAGCACTCATCTTATAGCATCTCCAAGGCAGCCCTCAATATGCTGGTATGCAAGAGTAGACTACCGTCTCTCGTAGCTAAATTTGTTACTATCCAGACCTATAAACAAGCAAAGGAGCGTCCCGACCTGATACCATTCCTTGTTGATCCAGGTTGGGTGAAGACAGGTAAAGTCACGTCAAGCAAGATCCAGCACATGCTTACTTGGATCCCCAGATATGGGTGGAGATAATGCCAAGCTCGAGCCTCATGAAAGCGCAGCTGGGATAGTTAACACCGTGTCGAACGCCAATCAACCCTACGCTGGGTGCTTCGTTAATTACAAAGGAGAGACATTGCCTTGGTAATGAGTACTGGAATGTGACTCCGTACTTTTCATCCTCTGTTATACTGTATGTTCTCCCTGAAAATTTCGAACTATGTGTCAGCCTCAGAAGAGTGACCCTTCCGAGAGGCCCTCACCAAATCCCTATCTCTACGCAGCATAGACTTGACCTCGTTCCATGGCTCCTGGAGCAGCTGTTTACGGTAATCGCTGTCTCTTGGCAGATTTCGCGTGATCTGCGCATCCAATAACACATTCGGAAAATGTTCAAACAGAAACTCCGCCACCAAACGAGGATGATCGATTAGGGAGTTTTTCAACCGGAGCAATTTGACAGCACTATTGCGAATGACAGCTCCTGCCTCCACTGGGACTTTCGTGGCATCAAGAGATAAAGAAAGCCCGCGCAGTTTCGGACAAGAGGTGAGGAGTGACAATAACCCATTCAAGGTTACAGATTTCGTCACTGGCCTACGATACTCCCCAGGCAGACAATCCAGATGTAAGACCTCGAGCAAAGGCCAACTCCGAGCCAAGTTCGCCAGATCATTGTCATCAAGAGAGGTCTGGTGATTCATATCAATCACCAGTTCTCGGAGGGATATAAAGGACCCGAGAGGAGAGAATGTGTCGTACGAGAAACAATGGTTCAGGGGCCCATCAGGGTCATTTGAATAGGGAGATCCAGATAAAAGGCAAGGGGTTTCTCGACCGAGGATCAAGTAGAATGACCGGAGGGTATCCGTGTGCGGAAACCTGAGGGTGATCAACCTGGTGAAGAAGGCAGACACAGATTCAGGGGTGGGTTGAACGTGGAGATAGAGCTCCAAGGTATGGAATGTCTGATTGAGACCCCGCAACAGGCAAGTGACGAGATGGAAATCCCATGTGATAAAACGTATCTCCTGAACA
Organism: Boletus fagicola; assembly: GCA_038093195.1. Lineage (NCBI taxonomy): Eukaryota > Fungi > Basidiomycota > Agaricomycetes > Boletales > Boletaceae > Boletus > Boletus fagicola. The sequence goes on along the minus strand of JBBPRX010000704.1, from coordinate 9,471 downwards.
TTGCGGAATGGTGCCTCCATAGTTGAAAAGTAAATCTCATGTGGTTGTATGATTTGAGGATCGAGGGTTAAGGAAAGTGTCTTGAGTGTTGAAAGGGAGGCTAGATGTCTCCCTGACGCACCGTCTATTGGAGCAAAAAGCTCAAGGCGCTCGAGGGATGTATAGTTGCATATAGACCGGGAAAGAACGTGTGCAGTGGCAACAGGCACCCGGCGTGGACCTTCATCAAAGCTAAACTGGATGGACTTTAAATCGGGACGGAGTCGAGAGAAGGTGTCGAAAAATGATGCCAGTGAACCTTCCTGTTTCTCCCCAGGTAAGGTGACATCCAAAGAAGTGAGTTTGGGGCAGAGTAATCCTCTGATGTATATGAGTGGAACACTGATGCCACCAAACCGAGTCTGATCGAATTTCCAGCTCAGCCTCCTCAAATTTGGCAGGAGGAAAGAAGGCTCAAAGCCCATGAATTGCCAAAAATGTTTGGGAAGGACGTCCCATGTTCGGCATAGGGTGCTGAGAGTCAATCCCCAGATACGATGAGAGTACCGATCAATGATAGCCCTTTGAGCAGGAGATGGAGGGATCTTGGGATCAGAAATCAATTGATCGCACTGAATCAAGTGGGGGTCGGTTACCTCCTGTAACGGTAACTGAATCCCACAACATCGAAGGAGAGGCCCGAGTGAGTCCAATTGCCGCCAAAGAGTATCAAGGGAGGGCTCTGAGAACGCGCGGCAAGTTCGAGCTAACACAGCGAGCGCTTGCCGTCCCTCCGCACCAGGAACCAGCTCATCATGATACGCGGGTGTAGCGAGACAGTCTAGAATGCATTGAAATAATTCTGGTACGAACAACGGGTTCGTGATAGACTCATCGGGACTGAGAACGATCATGCAACATTCATGGGGCTTGAAAGTTACGAATGGCCACCAACTGATTACATAGTAAATGTTTGCTTTTGCTTACATGGTCATCCACCGCCACACACGCTAGTGGTAAGTATCAACTGCTTCGCTACAACATTTACGACTATTGACCGGTCGACCTCGATTAAGGAGACACCTCATACATATGCAGTCATGAGAGATGCAACAACAAGGGTTGTCCTCACGAAGAGAACTACAAAAATAAAAAAATTCATCCATGATAGTCCGAGAGTAGTCTGAATCAAGTTTCCCAGTCAACGAGGACCGGGAGCCACGAAGTGGACAAAAGGATGGACGACCCTCGCCAAAATGACAAGTTGGCTCATCTCCTCGTACGGCATACGACAGCTTTGCCAGTACAAAGCACAACGTGGCTTTGATTGATGGCTATTTCATCTGTCTGTGCATCAGAGGACAGACAACACTAGGAAATCCAAGTGATGTGTTCTCACCATGGGGTTGGGTTCTCCATGTCATGGGGCCCGAGATTTTTTTGCCCTATGTAGCAGCTTGATACGATGCAACGCACCAACACAAGTTGCCCCCCCTTTATATCGGTTTAACCGATTGCCAATCAATATGTACTATGTTACCCGTTTTTTTATCGCGGTAACGTACGCCCACGATTTGCGTCCAAGGACACGGTCGCCGCGATAGAGAGCACCAATTTGCATATACTGGAAAGAACCGCTCACCGAGTCATCACGACAGATTCCAAAGTTGACCATTGCGCAAATGGCAACTGTATCTCTGGTACGTCGCTTAGTCCATTAAGACTGGTCCCAGCTAGGGACGATCAAGGATGACTGTGATGCTCAGACCTCCCCGCTCAGAAGGATAGACACATACGAGATGCATCTTGTGCGTGCTGAGCCTCGTAGCCTTCGAACCATCATGGGTTAGTAAGTGAAAGAAAGATAGGGGCAGCGCAGTTTTCTGTAGGTCAGAAGCGGAGTCGCGGCATTTACCGGAAACAGCCCCGACTGTGGCACTTTACTGTAGATTATGTTGGTAAGTGTCAAAGCCAAGAGGGCCTGTAACTGTGCTGCGAAATGGCATGTCTACAGATCCCAAGGAAGTCTCTTCTGGTCGTATTGTCTCGGGGCCAAAGAAACCGTTTTGAGCGTGGAAGCACGTCCCGGTGTTCCAATGCAACATCGTCTATGAGAGGAGCAAAGCTCGATACGCCGCCAGTCTGCATGGCTACTGATAGCTCGGCAAAGAGCCTGTGTGACGGTTATAGGTACCTACCGGGCTCCTCAATTGAAAGGGAGTCGAACCAAAAAAAAAAATAAGACTCCAGATTCGGACAGAAGCGAGGATAGTTCAAGTTCCCTAGAAATAATTAAAACGTTGAGTCGTCTGGGCCAAACTAATGTTGCTTCCAGCGTAACGATCTCTTGGGGGTAAGCAATAGTCATTTGATCACAAGATTTACAACGAAGTCAAAGGGGAGTCGTATCCACCTGCCCGAGATATGTGGCATAGTACGTGGAGGGGGATTTCCATCTGAACACCCTCCCCGAGGCTGCACAGGACATCTTAGATTCCTACCCTGCAAATTTGCAGGGATAATTACTCGCTTCCAAAGGTATGTTACTTGACGCCATGAATGATCCACATGGTCTGGACAAGGTGATTCAGCGACACCGTGACCTCGACCCTACCAGTGGTGACTTCATCCACAACATTGGCAAAACACCCAAACGACAGGAAAGAGTACGTCCAAACACCACCAAGGCCCGAAGACGGTGGGCGAGGGAAGGTTGGGAACTGCCGTCTGACATTGACGTTCGAGCGAGTAGCCGCGGCGCAACGATCAACGTTCGTCATTCCTCCTTTCCGGGAGGGAGCGATATAACATTGAAGATATCCACGTCGCAACGGAATACATAACTCTGCATCCAACAACAGGTTCTGTGGGCTAGATCGAATTACCGAACATTGTCGAGATTTGCAAGAAATTGACCTTGGAAAGCCTCGAATAAACTTCTTAATAAACGCGCGACGCTTTTCCCAAGTATTCACCGGCCGTATGTGGCACCCGTGCGACGTGCGTCATAGATGACAATGAATTTGTGCTATGGAACGACAATGAGATACGTCTGATCACAGTGGGCGGCCGATCATCTTGGCAGGAAGAGTACCTCCTAGTCCCACTAATAGCAAAACACAATAGCCATGCACGCCTCTTTGCAGAGATAAATAGTTTCGTCTACTCGAAAACAAAAACAAAAAAACGCCAGCACAAAACTCGGAATCCTAGCCAAGATCGCTACCGTACTATAGCTCGTCATGTAAAGACCCTGCAGATGCTTCCTTCGCCAACTTTGCATCGCCGCCCGAGTGCGTCCCAGGTGGGACATTACTCCCAGCCAACACGTTCGAATCCGCCGTCGCCACGCTCGCGTGGATCTTACCCTCGGCAGCCAATCGTCGCACGAACTGAGCAATTTCGTTGTCGAACTCCTCCCATTCGGGAATCTGACGCGCCCGGGATAGCTTGGGTTCTTTCTGTGTTCATATTGGATTCAGTGAGTGGAATGATAGGGACGAGATTCACTGGGGCGACGAACCGTGAGGGGGTTTTGACACAAGTCGATCGTTTTTGCACGATGAAGTCTGTCTTTGCTGCCTGTGGTCGGTTGGGTGGATTTTCAGTATCGTGTTGAACGTGCGAATCAAGGAGCTGACATACACCATGTCTCACACTGAATGATCATCGTCAGCATCCTATTCTCGTCGACAAGAGGATTCTGCTTACCCATAGCCAATCCTCGTGCAAGGAGTACTATTTCTACATCAGCAATTGTCCGATTCACAAACAAGCCGGACTTACGATTGGAACTTGAGCCTGTAAATTATTGGGAAGATCTTAATTCACAACATTAATCAGCTTCTCTAAATACTATGATCGGGCAGCGAACCTTGGTCCAAGTTTGCTAGTGAATTAGGATCTTGGGACAACATTTGGTATGTTCCTCGGAGAAGATCCTACGGTGATGGTAAGCGTAAGAACTTCGTCGCCGTTGTCGTGGGCTCACCCCAGCAGCCATCTGCGTCCAACTGTTAGTAAATGCAAGCGGAATTTGTATGGAGGCAACTTACCTGACGGAAGCGGACGAGATCTACAACATATAGCGCACTCGGGGAAACGTGAGGATCAACAAAAAGCAGACCACGATAAAACATACCTGATGTGATACGGTCTACCATTCAAGAAATCGTGCCAATATCCCGTTTTCCAGAAGCGGAACCCTTCCATGTCATAATTGTCATCCCCCATCGGCGTGTAACCGTACGGCGCTCCATGAAGATCCAGATCGACCAGTTCTTGCAGGTCTGCTCGTACGATCTGATCAGCATCGACAAAGATCACCTTTTTGAGGTCCATTGGGAAAAGGACATCAAGGAAGAGAATTTTATAAGCCCATATGATGCGCTGCTTCTCCTTCTGTGCCCTTAGCCAAGACGGCCATTTGTAAGTCACCAACTCATATCGGAAACCATACTCTTCCGCCATGTGTGGGATGAATTCCTAAAGGGGCATGTCAACACACGGGATAGAAGGTTGTCGAGACACGCACAAGGAAGGATGGAGAAAGGAAGTTCTCAATGAACCAAAACTTGACGCTGCTGTTGGTATTACGCAACACGCTCAGTATCATGATCGAAGCAAAACGCTGTGGTAAACCCGCTAAGAATCGCAGCCGCTAGAGGCAAAAGGGGTCATACCTCATACAACAGGCCAGACGCCACAGTGAATATATTGATGTCGGCCCGACCATCGCCTTGTTTCTGGATCGCCTTTGTCTGTTTGTCGTCCGCTTTTGGCCTCAAGAGCGAGGTCATCCTAGTACAGAAAATGAGGACAAGAGTGAATGACGATCTTGCGATACTTACTTGGACACCCAGTTTTCCACTATGTTCCCTGAACCCTCCTCGGATGCAGTCTGCAAATCGAGGACGTCCAACCTCTCCGCACCAGGTTTCCGAGCCAGCCGAGGATACAGAGTAAGTCCATCAAAGCTCATCACCGTTAGCTCATCACCAGCTTCAGCCAACGATGGACTATTCCATCCCTCGCTCCCGACGCTCTCCAGTTCATAAATGTCTCTCCCGCGACCCTCCCTTATCTCGAGCTGGAACGTCCCTGGGCGCGCTTTGAATTGTAAGTACCCCAAGTTGGCCACGACCTGTGTATCATCGACGATCGACCCATCCTTGGTGCTGATAAGTTGGAGTTGGACACCCCTAGGTGGGCTGACGGTCTTCAACTCGCGTGCGTGTCCTTCCACGACGAGGTAATCCAGTGCAAAGAGTGCTTGGATGCCTTGAGACTGGTCTTCAGGGGAGAGTTTGCCAAGCTGGATATTGTCGAGATCGTAGAGGGCTTCACGTGGGCGGACGAGCCAGGATGGTGGAACATCCATGCTCAAAGTATAAATCGGTTCCAAAGGAAGCCCACTGAATGTTATCTGTGCAGGAATTTCTTGTCTACAGAACGGTCAAGGCCAGAAAGTTGAGTTTGAAAGAAGGCCTTTACCCGTTTGCGTCATAAGTGAGATGTGGGACGACGTTGTAACGATAGAATCCTTTGAGTGGTATCTAAATTCCACAAGCCGCTCAGAAAGAACTCTGTTACCGAAATAGCAGCTTCGTACCTCCGTGTGTTGGGTGGGATTGAAGTAGATTTCAATATAGATATCGGGGAAGAGCTCAGAGGACCGCTAGCGAACGATCAGCACCTCCTATGCAAAAGTACCGTAATTCAGGAGCTTACTGCCAATATCGTTGACCACCGCTGAGCAGTTTCGCTCAAGGGGTCCACCAACACCGCGATGTGACTCTGAGCCGAAAGGGACTCACCAACAGAAAGTTTACTGCAAATGAGACATAAACAAAAAGTCAGAAACGTGGGTTAGAGGAATTCACATATAGTTGCTCGAAAGTAGTCGATAATTCCGCGTGCGTGGTTTGGGTGCAGAATCGAAAAGGCCCGCTTCGGAAGGGTCAGGTTGCTGATCAGCATAAATGATGGAAGACGCCATCGAAATCAAGTCTGCGTGCTTGAATCTAATTGTGTGTCATGCGCGGCTCTCTCAAATCGGTTCTGCAACTGATTGAACAACAGGACTTACGCATCAACAGTGCCGTCTCCACCAATGATGTCCTTGATCGCATCGGCTACTCGACCGACACGTTGCTTGATTTCAAAATGTTCCAGCATCTCGAAGTCCTCGGCAACAAATTCTGAATTCGCGTCAAAGGGTCCAACAAGCTGTTTCATGAGGTATGGATAAGGCCCAGCACATACAAGCGGCTAACGGAGTGACGCACCCGTCCGTTAATCAAGACAGCTCTCTGCCCAGGCTGAAGTCCGAACTGCCGAGAGACCAGACGACCCGCTTGTAGCAGGCGGGTGATGTCCGCAGAAGTAGCTTCCTCTCCGGTCAGGGTGAAAGGTTGTTGTGCTCCAGGTGCATGGTGTGTGTCGGATTCGTTGGATAACGCCTCCAAGATGCGTGAAGGGGGGACATCACTGAGGCTACCTGCATGCAAAAGGGTGGATATCAACGTGGAAACAGTTCCAGTGGTCTTCGCCTCGGAATTATGGATAAAGGTTACCCGGGTTCTGAGCGAGTGCATCTATACCAGCAATGTGACGATGAACATCATACTCGATCACAAGATGAAGCACGAATACCATGAATTTCAAAGATTCCTTTGCCAGTTCAAGGCCTTCAGGGGAATCAAAGTCGGCAATCACATATACCGATACTGTGAGATCATCGCTCTGACCTGCTTTCCGTGAATGTGGTGAAGCGAAATACAGAGAATGGTACGCACTTGGGACGACGAATGAGTCATCCGTTGTCTGAAAACCAGCCTTGGAGAACACGTCGGGTAAATTGAATATTTGCAAACTGCTCCCATCGAGTGCATGGCCGCGACCGGAGGGGTTATTGACAAAGATGTACGGATTCCGACGGGGGAGCGTTGAAGGAAGGTCATAGAAAAACGTTGGTATCAAGGGAATATCGTCATCTGTGATCTCGCCAGTGTATACCTTGGGGAGCGTCAGCGACAATACATGGGTCAATATACATCACACATGCCATCTGCTGAAGAATCTGTAACTGCGCCGTAATTTCGCTAGACATTTGTTGGAATATGTTCTGCAAATCCGAGCTTCATTGAGGTTCTAGAATGTGGTGGGTATGTCACTTACATCGCTGATGGCGAAATATCTTCCATTGACAAAAGCGTGGCCCTTCCCGGAGGCAGCCTGAACCGTTATACCCAGTCGTCGGCCGTATTTTTGTGATCGGGTGATGATGTCCTCTCCCGTTGCCTCATCAATGATTGGAATGTTTCCTCGTGCAATCTCGGCAAAGTTATCTTCAGCACCAAGTAAATGGAACACGTCCTGTATTATTTGCCATGATAGACCTGACAGTCTACGCTCTGCGTGAGCACGTGAGACCTAGGACGAGTCATTAAGATTGTGGTAACGAAGGGTTGGGATCTAAATACCCCTTGAACGAATTCTATCATCTGATCGCGTCCATACTTGTTGTTGATGTAATACACGAGGCGAGCCATATTAAAACCTGATCAAGAGTGAACACTCAACTATAGAGAGTACGTCTATGGACTCACTGTCGCCATCGCCCTCAGGAACAAAGCCCCATCTGACCGGGAATCCTCGAGGCACAAACTGTTCAGACAGGCTGCCGAGGAGCGACAGAGATCGTGTCTGTGATAGATCAAGGACGAAAATCACATTGACTAGGTTCTGTCGAATCCTAAGCATGGGTGAAAAAAGTGACATCGTGTGGACGCGGAGAAGCTGTGAATTGTCACATTCTAGGTCAGAAGTGCAGATCAACCGGGAAAAAGCAATACAGACCGCTTGCAAAGATGGGTTAGAATTGACATAGCGAGCATCTGCGGCTAAATCATTCCAATATAATATGACACCACCACCCTCTTGTCTATCGCTCGCATCAACGAGCCCTTCGAGATACTCGGCATATTTTGGGGAAAGTGAAAAACTTTTCTTGTCTTCGACAATATCGGCCTCATCCATCCGGGCTTGGGCAGCAAAAGCCTTCGCGGAGCCACGCGCGGACGGCGTTTTAGGCACCGAAGAACCAGATTGCTGGGATGTCGAGTGAACAGGATGCATGAGAAGCTCAATGGCCTGCTCTGTTGTCAAACCTAAATCAACAAGAGACTTGACAAGAGTGCGTTCGCGTTGCAGAGTGCGCAAGAGCCTAAGTACGCGATTTCAGTCGGTGAAGTCAACAAGGTGTAAGGTGATGCTCACCCGAAGATGCCCGCCGAGCTGCCCTCGTTCTCGTTGAGAAGCCGTCCGTTGACCCAAGCCATGTTCACACCCTGGGTTGCTTTTGCCCAGTTTTCGTAAACTTCGTCTGTCACCTCCTCGGATACTTGAATTTTGCGCGCGAGCGAGGTTGCGTAGAGCGGGAACGAATTCGTGAATGTTTGAAAAAGTTCGACGTCGGAGAGCGGTACGGTATTGTGATTATCCCAGCATTGATGGACGTGCAACGATTCGACACGGGGGTGGTCGGAGAACGCCGTCACAAACTGGATTGCTTTTACACCAAGATCTGTGGAACAAGTATGAAGCTATCCGCTGGATCAAGTGGAATCATGGAACAAACCCGCAATCTCTTCGGACGTCAGTGGCTCTCCTTTCATCGCCCTCGTTTCGGCCTCTTGGTTGATGTATGGCAAGGAATCAAAGATACAGGTAAGAATTTCTTCGTCGGAAGAAGGTTGATCGCCATTCTCGACGAGCTGACTGGAATCCTGGGCAGTCGTGTGTGCCTGATGTTGGTGCCTATCGTCGAGAGCAAGGTAGTCCATCTTCTTGAGGTCGAGAGAAACCCCGTATCCGGAGAGATGACTCGACAGTTGACCTTTTCCGTGTTCAGTAGTTCCTTTTGCCCAACGGAGAACATATTCGACTTTTGGCTCCAAGCTGAGAAGGGTTTCGTGAAGAGCATGGAAGGAAGGCGCAGTAGGGTCAGCAAAGTGGATAGCAGTATACCGCGGCTCTTCTATAGACGGAGAAATTTGATGAACGTGGTCCAAGGGATGACGCTTTGGCTTTGGAACAACAACGCGATTGTCTTTGGCGTTGGCAAGCTGAAGAAGCGTCTCGGCGTCGCAAACGATTTGGCCGTACCAGTCGACCCAGGACGCGCATTCTGGGCTGTGAAGCCTGTGGCTATCTGCCAAATTTTCGACGTGACGGTCATGGTGCTCTGCAGAGGCAGCCAAGCGAGGCGTCACAGCATGCAGTGCAAGGCGAACGCGAGCAGAGTTGAGGGCAGCCCAATGCATGTGATTGGATGCTGCGGTAAAGACGGCGGTATGCGCCTGTAGGGGTGTAGAGAACTGGTCCGTGTGGAACGCGGAAAGCAGAGGGAAGAGGACGAGAGGGTCCTCCATTGCGACTGATTCGCTGGGGGGCGGGTGAGTGAGGGGGGTGGGCAAGGACGGGGACTCA
>JBBPRX010000703.1:0-12382 GCA_038093195.1 Boletus fagicola | reverse complement strand
GAAGATTGGACGATAAAGCTATTGTATAAGTCCATGAGGAGTTAAACCCTGTACCCTGAAGATAAGGGTATGACATCATAGATAAGCCCTATACCCTGGGTAAGATACCCTGGTTCCTGATAACAGGATATGACGTGATAGTCATGTGATAGTCTAGAACATGAGTCTGGAACGTATCAGGGTGAAGGGTATGACGTCAAGGTCATAAAGGTCCTAGAACAACAGTCTAGACCAGACCGGTTCTGTCATGTGATCACAAACGTGTCACAGGACCTGGAATATGTCAATAGACATATGGTTAACCCTCAATAGCGAAAGAATATGAATAGCAAGAATAAAAGGAATTGTGAAGGATAAAGAAATGGATATAGAAAATCCATAATCGGACTTAGTGGATAACCACAATTCCGATATGTCTCTCTGCGGCCCCCTTGGCCAAGCAGACAAAACCAGCGAGCTCTACAACAAAATGGCTTTCATTGACATTCCCGGTCATGTCTCATACGAGCAGGATGTACTCAATGGAACCGTTACTCTACCCTTCCTTGTCAACCCTAACGGCTCCCTCATGACACATTACAAACATAAATGCGCACATCCACACACTCCCTGTCTCTCTTGGGATGAGTATAATGACTCCGAAACTGTCGATATCTACGGATCGGATGTCGACGGGGTGATCACTCACGCTGCCGGAATCCTCGACGATGAGCATGTGTATGAGGAAGATGACGATGACACCTCATGTCAGTCCCTCTCTCTCTCTCTCCCTCACCTACATCTGTGCTAAACGAGTTATCCCCCACAGAGAATAATTCTTTCTCGCTTGTAGCACCACATGTATCAGTACTTCTACTAGATACCAATATATGTGTGCATTCTACCCTGTTCTCTCAGTGTGCTAGATGTAAGAGGAAGTCAAAATTGACTGATGAGATAGTCTGGACGATTGACTCTGGAGCATCCCTCCATTTCACCTTTGCGATAACAGACTTTGCTGAATACTCTGAACTACATGACTCCATAAACATATACACTGCAAATGGCGTGACTCAGATCAAAGGCATTGGAACGATCATACTATCTATCTTACAGTATGATGGCAGCAACTATTCAGTGCGCCCATTTCCTGTATATTATGTATCAGACATAAATGCTAGACTCCTATCTATGGGAGGATTCCTTCAGGATATGTAACATGACTGTGTGTGGTAATTCACAGCAATTGTCATTACATAGGAAATCAGGAGCTGAATATATTCGCTTCCATCCACGTCACCCAGGTGACACGATTTATACCCTGAAGTCCATTCCATATGAAAAAGCTGTTGCACATCTCGGAGTTATACATATACTCTATTGACTACCAAACTATTCATCGAAGACTTGCTCACCCTTCGCGTGATGTTTTATCTCATGCAAGGAAACATACAAAGAATTTTCCTACTGTTGAATTCCCAAAGAAAGATTCTCTATGCCCTGGCTACACTCTGGGAAAAATGCCAAACCATACATTTCTTCCAAATGAAGCTCACGCCTCTTGCCCCTTTGAATTAATTCATTCGGACCTAAAATCTTTCCCTGTGGACTCCTACAGGAAATATAAATATCTTAATGTCTTTGTTGATGATTTTACTGGCCATACTTGGACTACATTCATGCGCCAAAAATCCTAATCCCTAGCCTCAACAAAGGATTTCCTCTCCATGATCAAAACTCAATTTAACTCCTGTGTAAAAACATGGATGTCTGATGCAGGAGGAGAATATAAATCTGATGCTTTCGATGTGCTTCTTAAGCAGCACGGTATTAAGATTGCACAAAGTGCCCCTCATACTCCTCAACAAAATGATTGTGCTGAACAATTCATGCGAACCATGATGGACAAAGCTGAAGCTATGAGACATGAAGCCTACATTCCCCCAAGTTGGTGGGAATTTGCAACTGTCCATGCCATCCATATCTATAATTGCACCCCCCTTAAGAGGTTAAATTGGTGCACTCCCTATGAGTTGCTGCACAATGAAACTCCTGATATATCTCACCTCAGAGTTTTTGGATGTGGCGCCTATGTACACATACCTCATGATGTACGGATAAATAAGCTAGCCCCCAAATCTGAGTTAATGACCTACCTTGGTGTTTCCTCTGGCAATGACCACAATTTTATATTCATGCGCTCACCAAACAATGTCCTCTTCACATCAGCTCATGCTATCTTCGATGAAGCCATGTTCCCTTATTGTGCTATCACTCCAAAAAAGCGCAAGACTAGAATCATGCAGGATCCTGCCCCTGACCCAGTTGGAATCATTCCACAAATCCTCAATGATGATGAAAACTCTTATTGCCCCTACCTTACTCATAAGGATCATCCAGCGCCTCCTATGGCAGCCAAAGATGACCCTTCCACCTCTTCAGAAGAAGAAGAACCTCCCATTCCACCCCCTGCCCCTAGGACTCCCAGCCCAGTCAGATGTAATATACCTGACATTCCCTCTCCTATTCCTCACCGCTCAATGTGTGAAAGGAAGGTCCCTAACAGACCAGGCAACATATACGGTGAACGGAGATATCCTGTCCAACAATTCAAGGACACCGAGCATTTATCACGATGGAATGAAACAGTCAATGCACTGCATACTCCATCTGCTCCACCTGATTCTAAACCCAGTTCCTCAACTCCCCCCTTTCAAACTCCCTTAGAGGATCCTGATATTGTGAAACTAGTTCAGGAAGGGGAAGGAAATGTATCAGAAAAGCTCGCATACTACCTACTTGTGAAAGCTATACAACCAGACCAAAAGGTCAACAAACCCCCCAGGGAATGGTCCTACAAGGACATTGCCAACCTACCAAGAAATGAGCAATCCCAATGGGAATCTGCCTGTATAGATGAACTTAGCATTCTCAAAAAGTGAAAAGTCTTTGACATTGTCAACAGACCCACTGACAGAAAAGTCATTAAAAATTGTTGGATATTCGATGCCAAACCAGATGGCCATAAAAAAGCCAGACTTCTTGCTAAAGGCTTCTTCCAAGTAGAAGGTACTGACTTCGATCAGATCTTCCCACCAGTTGTGCACTTTGAAACAGTACGACTCATGTTTGCACTAGCAGCACTTGAAAACTGGTACATCTCTGGTCTCGACGTTACAAGTGCCTACTTATATGGCAAGCTAGACAAAGAGATTTATATGGAACAACCAGAAGGTTTTAAACAACCTGGGCAAGAGCACAAAGTGCTCCAATTACATTGTGCCTTATATGGATTAAAACAAGCAGGCTTAGCCTGGTGGAACACCCTCAACCAATCTATGACAGAACTTGGTTTCGAGAGCTTGAAATCCGATGCTGATATATTCCTCTACAAGAAGAAAGGCTCCAACATTGTAGTAGCCATCATCTATGCAAATGACGCTCTCTTCTGTGGTCCTAATAAAGCCACAGTTGACAAAATCAAATCCCTATTCATGCAAAAATGGGAATATAGAGATCTTGGTGAAACCAAAGAATTCCTACATATGTGCATCCACCAAAAAGGCAAGAAAATATGCATAGATCAAACCACTTACCTTGACAAAGTCATTGAGCGATGTGGCATGCAAAATGCCAGAGTAGCTCCTACTCCTCTCCCTACTGGGTATTATCCTTTCCCAAATGAAAAAACGGCAGATCCAGCACTATAATCTTAATTCCAAACTATTATTGGATCACTCTTATATCTCATGCTTGGAACTTGCCCTGACATTGCTTATGCAGTAATTGCACTAGCCAGACAGTCAGCAAATCCATCCAAGGAACATCTCAATACAGCGCTTTATATATGCCGCTACCTCTTAGGTACCAGAGATTATTCCCTTGATTTTGATGGTGATTCTGCACAAGGCATTTTCACCTGCACAGATTCTGATTGGAGATCTGACCCCATTACTCACTGATCACAAACCGGCTATTTCTTCAAACTGGCAAATAGCATTTTCTCTTGGGCATCCCATGCTCAAAAATCTGTTGCTCTATCAAGCACAGAAGCAGAATACATATATGGCGCTCTCCGATTGTAGCTGCCAAGCTATTTGGATTAAAACCCTCTTAGGAGAACTAGGATACAACCTAAAATCCATCCCTATCTGTGGTGATAATCAAGGATCCATCTTCATGGCTTCCAATCCAGTTACTGACTCCAAGTCTAAACACATTGGAATCAGATATCACTTTGTTCGTGAATCTGTCACTGAAGGACAAGTCGATCTCTTCTTTATAGAAGGAAACAATAATCCAGCTAACATGTTCACCAAGAACCTTGGACACATTATATTTACCAAGTTTCAATCACAATTAGGTTTGATGTTCTATTGAACTCACCATGTTACCCCCACATATATCTTAGCTGCTCCATGCACTTTTATATGCTTGCAAACCTTACCAGGTATTTAGCAAGGAGAAGTATTGAACAATAGTGCTCTATAGCAGTGTTTGATAAGTAGATTAGATAACATACATACATCTTTAGGGCAAGTACATAGTTATAGCTCCGCTACAATTGTACATATATAATGAATGGCACAACGCCATGAATAAAACAGAGATTCTTCTATCTCTAACCACCATGTGAGTTAGTAGTGCTTTCCTCTAGCACTCCTACCAAGGATGCTGCTTTTATAAGCTCAACAGGATCCATTTTCATGGCTTCCAACCCCATTATGGAAACTTGATCTAAACACATTGACATCCAATACTACTACATCCAAGAAGTCATAGCTGATGGGAAAGTCACTATTGAGTTTACATATCAGCAGATCAGAAAATCCGGCAGACATGTTCACTGTTAAGACCATTCCGAACTCCTGGAGGCAACTCCGATGTTCCAGAGTTTCAGAAGTGTTGAGATGTTGGCTTCACCATATGTGGTGTGCCCTTGCTGAGTATCGGTTGTCTCAGTATTTTGGAGGGGCGCGAAGAGAATTGGAGGTAGACTCAGAAGGGAAGAATCAGGTGTCAAGTTTGATATTTGAGCTAAGCTTGAGTACAGAGTATCTACAAGTTTAAGTAGGTCGGAGGTACACAGGATTTTACGGAGGTGAGTAAGTGTCCAGGAGGAAGGAAGCTGGAGCTGTGCTACTATGCAAGTACAGAAATGGAGGTATCTACAGAGCGGGACTAATACGGATATAGTAACTATATACTGGGGTCAAAGTCCGGGGGTGAGGAGTTGAGTCCTGGGTGAGAACGTGCTGGAGGACGAGCGGAGAGGGTCAAAAGGAGTACCCAGAGGCTGGAGTTGTACTTGAGAAGTATGGTATATCACAGTATCCCTGTCATATCCTGTATAATCCAATAAGTACAACTCCGGTCCTCTGAACTCATTCTGTTCCCATACATACGAACTCCAGTGTGTTCTCGCTTGAGATGCAACTCCTGACCTCCAGACTTGTACCTTAGTTTCTCTCCATTCTCTTTCTCTCATAAAATACTATTGTTCTCTTTCTTATGGTCTAGTTCTGCTCTCAGTACCTCTCCGATCCTGTGCTCGCTTAGGAGCACAGCTCCGGCAACCTCAGCATTCCGGAGATACTTACAAACTGTTAAGTTCGAAGAACTTAACAAGTTACACGAGAGTGTAACTCCTGTTGAAGTATCTTGTAGTGACCTCTGTCACTGGTGCAACCTCTGTTGCTGGTATGCCTGGTATCTCGATGAGCCTAAATGCTCAAAGGTCTCAACTAGCCTTGATGCTAGAAGGTGCTCAATGAGCCGCGATGCTCAAAGGTGGCCGCGATGGTTATGCCTAGGCGGTCCTAGGCGGAAGGGTGGATGAGGAGAGAGGAAGCGGAGACTTGCTTGGGAGTAGCAAGGAACAGAAGAGTACACTGGATTGTGTAGGTTCAGGTTAAAGAGAGAGTACAGGCGGAGCCCTAATATATATACTGGTAAGGTGGTTTAGGGCTGGTCCTGCTAAATAAGGAAATAGGAGATAAGGGCAGGCATAGACGCGTAGAGACACATCGCGACACGAGAAGGGGTGCGTGTATGAGGTAAGCAGATGTGCATATGACGTAAGGATCACGAGATCGCGTATAAGGAGAACGCGATCAAGGAGGCAGTGTTCGGATGAAAAAGGAAGAACGCGTCGACGCGTAGAGACACGAGACACGAAGCACGTGAGAAACACGTGATGAGGCAGGGTCTAGTGAGGCTGTGTAGGAACAGCCTCAGGTGGGAATAGGGTGTCGTCGAAGAGGTCGTCCCAGACCAAGTGAGGTATGGCGAACTCTTCCAGGCTGAGGAGGATGTCATCTCGGAGTGTCCAGGCAGGGTGGTCCTCGGCTATGGTCTCCTGGGTAGTCAGAGGAGAGGAAAAACCGGGGGTGGTTTCACCAATCGTAACACAAACCTTTATGACCTCCATTACTAATCTCCATCCTCCGTCATATATAAACCTCTGGTACTCCTCTATATTTCCTCAGTTCGAATATCAATCAAGATAAACTCCTTTCTCCGTCTGAGCCTTGATGGCTCCACTCTAATCCCTCCCTCAACTTAGCGTCCCCAACACTTGAAGTCCTTTAACTCCGACCCCCTCCAAAATCCGAGACACCTAGATGTTGACAAGGGCGCATCACATATGGTGAAGCCAAAGTCCCATCCGACCCAAGTAACTCTGCTCCTTCACAGTTTCCTCTGGAGTTTACCCAGTCTTAACAGTATATTCGAACTCTACTTGTCATAAGTCTTAAACTCTCCATGGCTACGTGTACTACCAGATCTCACACTTGTGCCTTAGGCATGAATTGCCCCCCATCCCCACGATACAACCCACTAAGCTTCTTCAGAAGTAGTCGACAAGGTCCAGAACTCGTTGATCAATTCCGCGGATTCTCTGCCAGACACACACCCACATCCATCTCTCAAGGGCATTCTCCCCCAGAGTCCCCTACTCCTGGAGGCTGCATTGTCAAGCTCAACGAAGAAGAAGACACCAAGGCCTCTTCTCACAGTAGCCGACAATCAACTCAAAGGGCATCCTCCTTCCAAACTCCAAACACCAGTGATGCTCCAGGAGCTCCGGGCTTTACAGGAGACAACCCCATCAGAGATGTGGAGCACCAGCTTGATCACTTGTCCATGAAAGAGGAACAACACATCAATAAGTATGTGGTCGAGTTTAATAGGGTTGCTTCGCAAGTCCATGGATACGGAGAAGGTGCCCTCCAACATCATTTCTATAACGGTCTGCCAGACTGCATCAAAGATGAAATATCTCGCATTGGGAAACCCCCAACACTCTCCGAGCTTCATCACCTTGCTCAGACAATCGACACGCGCTACTGGGAGCGCAAGTCCGAGATTAGCCGTCAGACGAAGACTCCCTCTGCCCAACCCTCTTCCTCTAAACCCTCCAAGAAATCATCCACCTCCACGTCTACCTCCACCCGTCCCTCCACTTACACCAAGGAGTCTAAGGACTCCAAAGGCAAAGGCCCTACTACCTCCCTGAAACCAGACCTGTCGTCTAAATTAGGGAAAGACGGCAAGCTCACCTCGGAAGAGCAAAAACGCTGCTTCGATAACAAGCTATGTATGTTCTATGGTTTTGCTGGCCATATGGCAAAGGATTGCCCAAAGTCTACCTCCTGGGCAGCTAAGGGTCACGCAGCTACAACCACAACTCCGGAAACTAAACTGGAGGTCTCCATCTCGGAGGCAAAAAAATAGTCCACAACCTCTCTGACTCCGCACAGACAGAAGGTTGTGTTGAACCCACCCATGCACCTAAGGAGATCTGTCTCAACACATCCACTCTTTCAGACCCTAAGTCGCTTATGCCCTCAGTCACTTTAGTATCTTATCTGATCTCCCCATTTCCTGCACTTGTAGACTCCGGTTCCTCCGACTGTTTTATCGATACAACATTCATTAATAAAAATGGACTTTCCACCTACCCCATGCCTCCGCTCCAACTCCGCCTCTTCGATGGAACATCCAACAGCACTATCACCCAAGCCATTAACCTCTCTGTCCGTTTTCCAACCGGTGACATCACTCCAACGACATTCTACATCACTCCACTGGATTCTACCTGTTCCCTTGTTCTAGGGCACAACTGGCTCACCTGCCACAATCCATTGATTGATTGGGTTTCAAGCAGTATATCATTCCATACACCTGAACAGCGTCTGCCAGCACCTCCGAGCTCTCCTCTGAAGCTTGTGGAATCACTTCGCCCGGCTGAACCCACCCCTGATCCACTGTGTTTCTCTGATTGCAAGGCTCCACCCATTGCACTCATCAGTGCACCTGCCTTCGCACTGGCTTGCCACCTTGAGGGCTCCATCCAGTTTAGCCTGCAACTCCACCCCCAGGAGTGTGATCTCCACTCCACTTCCATCACCCCTCCTGAACAGGTCAATCTCTCTGGAATCCCTTCCGAGTATCATGACTTCTCTGATGTGTTTAGCAAGAGCAAGGCTTCCACCCTTGGTCCACGTCACGAACATGACCTAAAGATCGACCTGGAGGATGGAGCATCCCCTCCATTGGGCACTACCTATTCACTCTCTCCATCCGAACTTGGCTCTCTCCGTGCCTTCCTCAATGAGCACCTAGCAATGGGGTTCATTTGTCCTTCCTCCTCTTCTCACGCCTCTCCGGTCCTCTTCGTCCACAAGAAGGATGGTTCCCTCTGTCTCTGCGTTGACTTCCAAGGACTTAACAAAATCACAAAGAAAGACCACTACCCCCTTCCCCGCATCTCTGACCTCCTAGACGCTCCGAGCTGCGCCAAGATATATACCAAGATCGACCTCCAGCATGCATATCACCTAGTCTGCATCACCGAGGGAGATGAATAGAAGACGTCCTTCTGGACGCGCTATGGCTCGTATGAGTGGCTGGTCGTGCCTTTTGGCCTCACGAATGCCCCTGCAGCATTCCAGCAGTTTGTAAACACTATCTTCGCTGATCTCCTCAATGTTTGCATTATAGTCTATCTGGATGACATTCTGATCTACTCTGAGGACAAGGCTCCCCACAAGGAACATGTCTGGGAGGTCCTCCGGAGGCTCCACAAACACAACCTCTATGCCAAACCAGAAAAATGTGAATGGTCCACAGACTCCACCGAGTACCTCGGCTACAACATCTCCCCTTCCAGTCTCTCTATGTCTTCAGACAAGGTGCAGACTGTGCAGGAGTGGCTGGAACCTCAGAAAGTCAAGGACATCCAGTCCTTCCTCAGTTTCACAAACTTTTACCATTGCTTTATAGCAAACTACTCCGATATCATCGTTCCTTTGACTCACCTTACTCGTAAAGGCACTCTGTGGAACTTCTCCAATGACTGTCGGTCCACTTTCCAGAAGCTGAAGGAGGCCTTCACTACAGCTCCGATTCTTACTCACTGGGCTCCAGACGCTCTGATAATCATAGAGACTAATGCCTCTGACTATGCCATAGCCAGTATCATTTCCATCTGTTGCCCAGATGAGGAAATCTGGCCAGTTGCTTTCTTCTCTCGGACCCTCACCGCTCCTAAACTCAATTATGACACCCATGATAAGGAGCTCCTCGCCATTCATGAGTCCTTCTGGACTTGGCAACACTACCTTGAAGGCTCCAGCACTCCGATTGATGTTGTCACCAACCACAAGAACCTCGAGTATTTTGTGACTATGAAACTCCTGACTTGCCAGCAAGCCCGGTGGTCAGAGTTCTTCTCCCAATTCCACATGATCATTCATTTCCACCCCAGACGGCTTGGCGTGAAGCCTGATGCCCTCACTAGACGCTGAATAAGGACTACGCTCGCATCAACCCCCACAACTTCCATCCAGTATTCACCCAGGAGCAACTCACTTTATCCCTACGAGCAACTTACCTCGCAGCCCTGGTACTCCGGGCTAGTACCTTGTTCAACATCGAGCAACTCCATAGTGATATACTCTCTGCACTCTCCTCTGACCCGCTGGCTGAACTCCACATATCTGACACCACGAACTCGCGCTGGTCTATTGACAATGACAGATTCCTCCATCTTGACAACTGCATCTACGTCCCTGATGCTAATGACCTCTGACTCCACATACTCCAGTACAAACATGACCATTCCCTCTCCGGACATTTCAGCCAGAACCAGACACTGGAACTCATCTGTCGCGAATACACCTGGCCAGGAATCAGGACCTTTGTCAAGGAATACATTTCCTCCTGTATATCCTATGCCCGCGCAAAGGTTCCAAGACACCAACCATATGGGTTGTTGAAACAACTCCCCATCTCCGAGAAACCATGGAACTCCATCTCCATGGATTTCATTGAACAACTCCCTGCATCCTCTGGATTTACAGCTATACTCGTCGTCGTGGATCGTCTATCCAAACAATGTATCTTCATCCCAACACACGACATGATTACATCTCCGGAGTTAGCAAAACTATTCCTACTCCACATCTTCTCTAAGCACAGAGTTCCTTCCCACATCACTTCCGATAGAGGTTCAGAATTCATGTCCCATTTCTTCTGCTCACTAGGAAAAGCCTTGGACATCAGCCTCTATTTCACATCCAGTTATCATCCCGAGGGAGATGGTCAGACAGAATGTATGAACCAGATGCTTGAACAATACCTCCAAGTCTACTGCAATTACCAGCAAGATAACTGGTCCGAACTCCTACCCCTAGCGGAGTTCGTGTACAACAACTCTCCGAGTGCTACCACTGGTGTTTCACCGTTCTTCGCTAATAAAGGCTACCATCCCAACATCGCAGTACATCCTGAGCACAATCTTACCTCCAAAAGGGCATGAGAATATTCCGTCGACCTCGACTCCCTCCATCAATTCCTCCGTGAGGAGATGTCTGCCAACCAAGAGCGATACCAAGGACCCACGGATGCTAGACGAACTCTGGCTCCGGACTTTAAAGTCGGAGATCAGGTTTTCATCAAAGCAAAGTACTTCCACTCTACTAGACCCTCTAAGAAACTCTCTGAGAAGAATTTAGGGCCCTATAGTATCATCGCTCAGGCAAGTTCTCACTCCTTCACACTCCGTCTTCCAGACTCTATGAAATCGGTTCACCCCGTTTTCCACGTCTCTCAGATAGAACCCACAGTACCCAACACTATTCCGAACAGGGTACAACCACCTCCACCTCCAATTGAAGTAGATGGAGAACTGGAGTTCGACATCTCTGACATTCTCGACCCCAAGATTGATCGATGAAGAAGGAACTGCAAATTGCTCTACCTCATACGATGGTCCGGCTACAAAGGAACTGACGACAAGACTTTGTGGTTACTGGCCACTGAACTTGGCCACGCCTCTGAACTCGTCAGTCATTTCCATCTCTGGTATCCAGCCAAACCCAGACCTCACTCCGAATCATGACAAGACAAAGTTTTTACATTTTGCAAAAGAGAGGCACTACTACACTATACTTATAAATCATCACTCTCATCCTCTCCACTTCCTTCCCCACTCTCCTTTCCCTCCAACTTCTCCGCCGTCTCTGCCTCTTCCCTCATCTCCTCCAATTCCCCTTCACTTACCTGCACATCCTCGTCCTCATCAGACTCCTCCTCCTCTGAGCTCCACCCAAGTACCTCCTCTGCCTTTAGCCCCACCAGACACTCCAACAACCTGTTCTGGTTGTCCAGTCACCTGAAGAGCCCTGCCATCAGGGCGCGGAGTTCTCCGGCAACCTGCTGGGGGGCCTGGGTGACCACCGAGCTCTCAGTGCTCTCCTCATGACGCTCCGGGTCCTTCGACCCACTCACTTCTCCCTCCATTCTCACTCACTTCTTCTGCCCCCATGGCAACTCCTGCTCCGGCGCCCTCTTCCTCTGTCGCTCCGCTTTTTCCATACTGGGCCGCTCGCATTTACTCTTTGCCTCAATACAAGGCAGACATGAGGTGGACTTACCAGGCCCAAGCTCACACTCAAAGCCATGGTCTGTGCACCGTGCACACTCCGCCAGCTCCCTTGCCCTCTCCTTCCCTTTTCCTTTGGTGGTGCTCTGCTCTGCCCAGACTTGTTCAGCCTAGGACGGTCAGTGACATTACATGAATTCATTAGTGACTCACCCTCTTCTTGGCCTCCTCCGCTGCTGCCTTGCACCTCGCCTCCGCCTCTGCCACCTTGCACATCTCCTCCACCTTCCTTCTCTCTTCCACCGCCCTCTGCTCCTTGACTCTTCATCACCGCTCAGTGAACTTCATGGCGCACTGGTCGTCATCATCGTCAGCGCACTCCACAAGACATTCGTCAGACCAGGACTTGATGTCATTGTTGATGTTGGACATGGTGGTTAGGATGAGGAAGATTGGACACAGCACCATCGGACTTTATACAGCTCTGAGTGGGCACCCACACAAAATTCCCAT
>JBBPRX010000702.1:0-12388 GCA_038093195.1 Boletus fagicola | reverse complement strand
GAGGTGCCGGTGACCAGTGACCCAGATCGGTACCCAGATCACCCATATCTTTTACTAGCATTGTAGCAACCTGCGACAACAACAACCATGCAGCCATCCGATATCATTTCTGCATTACCCGAGAAATTCAAGAACGCAACCGAATCTGGCGAGCGATTCTTCTTCCCATCTGTAGTCTACGGGCACCAGGATATCGGTCTGGAGGTGAGATTCCTACAATGTGTTCGCGTGGAGTTTTCTATATCTTTGCTAGTTTGAGTTGCGACTATGTACTGCGCTGCAGAAAAAACCAGTGGATCGGGATGCTGCGGGGCTTTCCTCGGAATCCAGCGCAGTAGCCAAAAAGAACCCCTTCGCTCCTCCTTATAACCCACAACTATACGTAGGGGAACTCTCCTTGCAGGACGGGGATGACGTATCCCACTACGTCGTCCTGGTGAGTGGGATCGATCATCGTCGTCATCTCGAATCGTGATCAATCCGGCTAGGTGAACAAATTTTCCGTAGTTTCTTACCACTTTCTGCTGGTGACCAAGGGTACGACTTGCCGTGAATAGCGTTCGAGATCGTCTACCCAACTGTGATCAAAGAATTTCAGCCGCAGACTTCGCCCCTCTTGCCCCAGGATTTGGTCCAGACGTATCTACTCTTGCTCGCTGCTCGACAGGCGAATAAACATCTCATCGCTTTTTACAATTGTAAGTGTTCCTTCCCAAGATCCAACTAGAGGATACTAGCCCGAGCAATTTGTGTATCAGGTGGGTCAAGGAGTGGTGCGAGCCAACAACACAAGCATATCCAGTTTATTGAAGTTGGGAACGACGGTCCACCCATTGAAAAATTGGCTAGGAAATCAACACTCGAAGTGTTCGGTAACTAAATTCAAATATGACGACGACGAAAAAAAAAACTAAAGGAGTCGCACATAGGGAAACCTTTCGCGATTTCTGCGCTACCTTATGCCAATCATGTGTTCCGCCTCCCCTCTCTCTCGGGTAACCTTTCTGTAGCCGAACTGCGCCAAGCACTCTTTCCCCCCTTCTTGTCGCTTCTCGACCTGGTCATATCAACCGTACGACACGACCCCGATTACCCCCCCGGTTCACCTTCTTACAACGTCATCTTTACCTTGGAACACATGCATTTGATACCTCGACGTCACGAAGCCTACAAGGTCGAAGAGACGCAGGAACTAATCAGCGTTAATTCACTTGGTTTCGCAGGCATGCTGCTTGCTAAGAGCGAGTCAGAGCTAGAGACTATGAAAAAGGAGGGAATCGGCAGAATTCTTCGAGCGGTGGGTCTCGAGAGTGTGCACGAATTGCAGGTCGCTGGCACGTCACTCGAAGCACCCTAGGATGTGCCTCATGCCTCACGCACGTGCAAGCTAGCATGGTGAATAGAAGATATGTTACAGTGTAAAGCAGAGACATGAAACCTGTATCGCACAATGCCTTGTCGATTAACGACCAAGGAATCCTTTGACCCTCCATAGAGAATCGAGGGACTCGAGCTAGGGAATAATGGCGTGAGTTGCGGGGTACTGCCATGACGCGTTTTCATGTTACCAGATGAAGGAATCCTTCCTCTCGAATGACATGACTAACAAGAGTTTCCAGATCAGTTCGAGACAGTTCATACAGGGAGGGATGCTCGCTCAGAGATGCCAGAAACTGTGATATCTCATTACCCTCGTTCGTCGATCTTGATGGCTCCCGCATCGTGGCATCGGCAGAATGCGTTGCACGTCGCGGAACAGGGGGCGGAGGCATAGCTATGCTTTGATCTGATGACGAAGGCTGTGATGAACTCGGCAGGGAACTTTGAGCCGTCTCACGACCACGGCCTTTGGGTAGGCCATCTTTCCGACGGTCCACCTGCGTGTCCGTTTTGTGGGATGTCTCGGAGCATGTCACAAAGGCACTGTCATCCGATGACAGACTCGTCGCCACGGAGGAGGGTGCGATAGAAAAGGCTTGGTTCTCCGGAGGGTGGTCTAGCATGGTCGACGGGATCGGCCTAGAACCAACGGGTGTCGATATAGTGTTCTGGCGCTCAGTCAACCCGACGGACCGCACGGGTGCAGGACGCGACACGGTCGTCGCGGCCCGCGTCAACGAAGCCGGAAGCATCGTAGAATGTCGATTGATATGCGTGGGATTCGCTTTGCAGGGGCATACGGACTTGATGGCGTCGATGCATTGTGATGCATCGACTGCATCCTTGAACGTGATCTGGAAGCGACGGTATGTCTGGCAAGTGGGATATTAGATCAGGTAATAATGAGTCGTGACCGGCATGGTAACTCGCTGGCTGGGAACCGGGAGGTACTATCTTTGGATGCAAGTAGCGGATGCCGACCACTGCATCACGGTACACTGCCTTCAGGGGAAGGCTCTGGTCTGGTTGTGCGACGGACGCCTGGAACGTCGGCAAAGATGAAAAGGACAGTAGCTCCAGGTCTTCCTAAGATAAACAGCAATCAGACGAATCTTGCGGAGCCTATCTACGAACAATATGAACTCACGAAGACAACTTCCCTCTGATCAACATGCAAGTCGTTGGACTCTGTATGCAAGCTCCACAATATCCTCAGGCGCATAGAGACCAGTTGTCTGGACGGTGACTTTTTGGCCTCCAGGACGATCCTCATAACTGGATTGGTAAAATGCTGCCATTCAGATTCGACTGGAGCTTGAGTGCCAAGGGAGAATGTAGATGGGTAAGAACGAGAGTACTTGTTGAGAATATACGAGGCAGTTGTGGTGATGGAGTGCGACATCTCGTCGTCAGAGTTACAAATTCACAACTACGCTTGGTGTTACACACAAATGATTTACGCATACATACAACACACGGGCTCCGTCGGGGAATCAGTCGCAGTATGCGCCCTCGCTGGCCGGCTATTGCGACTAAATCAGCAACGCGTGGCAGACAAGACGCGTCAACACTACTCACGGCGACGTCCCTTGCATATCGGTAAAGAATACCTCTCCTTTCTTTCAGCGCACTCTTACCCGAAACCTCCCATTCTTTCCTGCGCGCCGCCTTCTCATCATCTCCTACTAGCCAACTGATGGTTCGCGATGCCGAATCTATGATGATGCGATCACCATCGTTGACGAGAGCGATAGGGCCACCCAAGATAGCTTCGGGGACAACGTGACCTGGTAAAAGCGGTTATGAATACCTCAAGCGCGACTTCACGCTCGAACGCAACACACCAATGATAAATCCTCTGGACGCTCCTGAGAAACGTCCATCGGTAATGAGAGCGGTCGAGTTACCAAGACCAGCTCCCATCAAAGCAGCGGTGGGTCCTGTGATCAAACCCGGTGAGAGAACAGTTGGAGTGGGTCACCCTCCCTAATTCACCTAACATCTATAGAAGAAAGCTTAGAGATATGTAGGGTAGGCAGACCGAATAGCGGACCTCAGGCATCCCAGGTCCACCCTTCGGGCCTTGGTATCTGAAGATAAGGACAGTGCCTGGTTTGATATCTCCTCTTTCAAGAGCGGGGTAGAAGTCGTGCACGCTAGTGACGAATTTAGCTTTTATTGCGGAGCACTCGGGGTATAGTTCACCTGTCGAAGCATTTTGCAACGCCCTGTCATCTCCGATTAAGAAATTGGACTTTGGGGTCATACAGAATACAAAGACGGACCTCAAATCTCAAACCTTCTTTACCAGTCAGTTTAGCGACAGCAGTTCCAGGCGCCAAGCTTCCGCGCAAAATCGTCAAATGACCCGTCGGTTTAATCGGGTTCTCCACTCTCTTGATGATGTCCTGCGTTTCAAAGTCAAGTTCTGGTACGTCCTCGAGGTTCTCCGCGAGCGTCTTTCCCGTGACAGTCATCTGACTACCATCGATCAGATTAGTGTGCTTAAGAAGATATTTAAGCAGGGCGGGGATTCCTCCAATCTTGTGCACGTCTTCCATGTAGTACTTTCCAGAAGGCCTTAAGTCATGATCAGTTCAAGAAACTTTACAGACCCAACTGTATGCATACTTGAGGTCAGCAATGTAAGGCGTTCTGTCAGAAACTTGCTGGAAGTCATCGATGGTGAGAGGTACATCAGCAGCTCGTGAAATGGCGAGCAAGTGGAGTACCTTTCCCGTCATCAGACACATGAAATAGAGGAATTTGGGAGACGTACTGCATTGGTTGATCCACCAAGGATGTTGACGATAGTGATTGCATTCAAGAACGACTGGCGAGTAAGAATGTCCTTGGGCTTCAAGTCCAGCTCGAGCAGACGCCTCATATACTTTGCAGCCCTGAAGCACTCCTGAATTTTTTCTGTGAACAGAAGATGAATTACCATCTTCGACTCGGGAATTTTTACTCACCTGGGTAGGTCGCTGGCGTACTAGAGGAATACGGCAAGGACATTCCCAAAACCTCGAGAGCGGAACTCATGGTGTTTGCTCTGCGTCATCGTAACAGCGCTCACGCACAACGAAAACATCGAGATGAATCCACTCACGTGTACATCCCACCACAAGCACCCGGGCCGGGACAGGAATTCCTGACCACGTCAAACCGTTCCTCGTCATTGATGAGACCAACCGCATATGCACCTGGCAACCGTAGGTATCACGAAAGAAGAACAAATTGAAAATATTTGTACCGTATGACTCAAAGGCGTCTGAGATGTTAACAGTGCCACCCTTCTTGAATCCCATCGAGGGACAATCGACATGGCGAGTACCCACTTGAATGGTTCCACCATACACAATGATCGTGGGACGATTGTGACGCGCGGCAGCGATTAAAACACCAGGCATGTTCTTATCGCATCCAGGGACAGAGATGTTGCCATCGTAATGTTGCGCCTAACAAGGCGAATTCGCGTTCGCGAGGCAGCATTACCACGGCAAACATTGCTCAACTCACCAAAGTGACCTTGCTTCGTTGTTAGCCACATTGAACAGGTTTTTCAGAAAGTGACTCACGGCCTCAACAGAGTCCGCAATCAGGTCGCGACTAGGCAGCCTACGAAGACACAAGTCAACCAAGACTCCCCATGTAGCCTTAACCGTCCAGCAAATACGTACGAGTAACGCATACCTGTAAAGACAGGAATGAGGAAATACACGTCACGGGAAGGCATAAAACATACCATCAGTACCCATAGTGATTGCATCGCTAGAAATCATGATGAGATTCATATCATCGAGGAGACTGCACTGTAACCACAGACCTGACACCGATGGTATTGAAGAGCAAGCCAACGAGGCCTTCCTCCTTGCAACCCTCCTTGACCTTTTTCGCGAGGTCGAGCTTTTTGTCGAAAAATCAGCCCAAGTCCTTTATAAACGATAGCTGGTGGAGCTCACAAGGTGCATATTGCACGGATTCCCTGGATGGTAATCAGATCATTTCCTTCCGACACAATGTTCCACACTCACCCTCCCACCAGATCGGAGAGATACCGATCTGCCAAAGAAATTCAGGTGAAGTGCTAGTCCTTGGAAACATCTCATACCTGAGGCTTATCCATATCTTGTTCGGTCAAGCCTGCGGCGTAGACTGCGGGCAACACGTTAGCATATACCACCTGGAAGGGATACACACTACTACGAACGCATGGCTTGAGCTCCACCTCGGGCCTTACATGCACTAGTTAGTGACCCCTGTCATATTACGTTGAACACTTAAAACGCCCACCTTGTCCTGCGTCAACTGACAAGAGAATTTGTTGAGCTTGACATTGCTGGAAGTCCCCGAGGGTTTGGAAACGGTGTGACTAGTGGCCGACTGGTTGATTGTTGATCTGGAGTGAAAGATTAGGAACTTACATTTCAACGCCGGACATGATCGATCTGATCGTTGTACGGACACTCAAAAGGGCGGAGTGTGTGATGTCCTACTTATAATGCTCAGACCGGTCCGGGTGTCATTTCGCTAGAGCATCCCATGACCAGGATGGTCCCGGATTAATTAGATTCAACTACCATCACACCCACGACGGCTTCCCGTGCAACTGGAATGTGACACCATCGCATAAATCCCTTGACCACATTCCCCCGGTCAAACTTGGAGCGAGTATCGAGGAATAGAACGGAAATTTCATGACCGGCTAAAGGAAAGTTGGCAGCCTACTCTTTGGTCTGCCTATCGGAGATTACTGCTGTGATGGCAAAGACCATGGAGAGACTGGTTGATCGGCGACTGGGCAAAAAATACGCGAAATCCCCCACATCAGTTGACGACATGTGGTGGAGATTGAGTGATAAAAAGTTTGGAACTCTCGGCGGAGTCGAGTCATGGCACCAGGCCGTACCAATTATGTAACATGGCGACGAGCCTCATACTCGCTCCGCGTCTTGGAAAGGCAAGCTATGGAGGTCCCCGGGCAATCAATTTGGATTATATGGGGGCAATGGACCCGCTATCGTTCGGAGATACGCTGTCTAGACTCTGCACCTCCGGGGCCACAGATATGATTTGACCACGCGCTCACCGGTCTGTAAATCTATATATACACTTGTACAAGTTGTTCCAACAAGCTACCAACCAAGCTGCCTATCTAGAAATCAAAGCCGTGCTGCCGGAAAATGTCCAATGCAGAGTGACTCTCGGGTCTAGCAAACTCTGCTAGGTCGTTACGGTCCTTTGGAATGGATGTCACGAGGGAAAAGAATAGTGATAACGGATCAGCTCACCATCTGTAAAAAGGCACGCCTCAATGTAAACCAAAGTTGATCACTCGTTTGCCTATCTCCTGTTGACTCCTGCATCTGTAGGGCACTAAGAAAATGCTCCGCGGCTTCTTTGTGGGCACCGATATTGAGACCTGTACAACCCAACCATCAATAGTTTCCAAGAAACCAAGGTCGTCTTACTCACAGGCAACTCCAACATTGTAGATTGCCCGGGTGTACGTCGGACGGAGACTTAGTGCTTCTCTGTATGCACCCAGAGCTTCCTCCGGCTTACTGCCATTGGACAAAGATGAACCAAGCCGATTCCACAAGAGATAGTCCTGCGGACGGGTCAATGTTGATGACATTCCAAAAAATGCGCGAAACCCACCTGAGGACGTTGAGACAACGCACTCTCAAAGCAATCCTTCGCACGATCGTATTTCCCTCTGTTATAAAACAGGACACCAAGTCCCACCTGGACGTCAGGATCAACTACACCTTGATCATACTGCTGTCTTGCGAGGGACAAAAAGACATCAGTGAGACGATCATGGGAGTCCCATGTCGAATGAGACCGGACGGCTTTCTCGACGTCATCATGTATCGGGAACGTCGGAAACCGCGCACGCAACCAGCGCCAGAGCATATGGTATGATGCTCGGTCGTATGACTCATTAGTGAATGATATCGCAAGCGACTGGAAACGATTAATGAACCTCGCAGTACTTCGAGAATGGCATATTCGTACCAACATGCCCGCTCCGTCTGCACCAGCGGCTTCTGCCCTCCGAACTCCTTCCATAAGAGCGCGCATGCCCTGTTCCTCGCGCTCATCCATACTTCTTGTCTCTCCTAAAAGTATCCAGGTCTCATATCCACGATCACCAAGTTCACCTGTCTGTATGGCAGCTTCTAATAACAGCGCAGCCTCCGACAATGCTCCATTGCGTTCCAAGAGTGCCTTCGCCTCGCTCAACGGAGATCGGATGGATGTGGAGGGTTGCAGGAACGGATTGTTTTTCTCTGATTCAACCTCAACAACTATACGCGCGAAGAAACGCAAAGTGAGCCTCACCAAAGACATAATCGGCTAGAATTGGGTATCCGAGCTCATCGAACTTGGGATTCACGTTATCGGTGAATTCACCTGTTCCACTCTCCCATGCATTTTGCATCACCCCACCATAATCTTGTTCTAGTTCTTCGCGCTGGGCTGTCATGAACTGATTGAAATCCGATTCCCACTTCGCTAGATCTTCAACCTTCGGTGGTGCATCGGATTCTTGTAAATGCTGCCAGACCCTGATAAAGTGTGAGGTCACAGCAAAACACACACATACAGGAGAATTTAATAAATGAAAATGAAAACTAACTCGGAGAATTCTGTAGTAGCTTTGGCATCTTCAGATACCGACTCAACGACGGCAGAACTTGTCTCCAATTCCACGATCCTTGCGGAACTATCCGTGTCAGTGATTCTTAGGGAAGCAACAGCCTGTGCAAATGCAGCATCAAAGTCCGCGTCCTGGGCCCTGGCCTTTCCTTTATCCGACGACATGGTGTGAAGAGCGGGGTTGAAACCTTGATACAAAGCAGGGCCAATTAAACTGGATCCATACATGCTCGTAGGCATAGAATAGTTGTACGGAACACCGAGATTCGTGTAAGGGCGTTGCACTTGTTGATTGGTCTCAGAAATTGCACCAAAGCGAGCATTTGGTACCAGTACATACCATCCGAGATTTGTTGCCCCGGTTGCTGTGCGGAAGGTCCTGGGATGGTTTGATTGTGCATCCCACTGAACTCAGAAGTCCACGGGACTCGGCTTGCGCTGTCGCGGAACGCCGGTTGTGGCTGCTGCGGTATCCCTCTGGCCCAAACTTGGTTGAGATCGAACCTTGCACTGACCTCGGGAAAGCGGGAAAGTTCGGCGTGGGGACGTGGGGACGTGAGTGCAAGAGACGGGGCCGAAGACGCCATCGGTCCTCCGAAAAACTGCCTTGCCATCTCGACATCTTGTTCTGCCGTTTGAGCTGGCGCACTCCCCGGCAGATGTTGTAACTGTATGAACACTTGAGTGAAGATCGCAGAAATGGAAGAGACCATCGTACTCGAGATGATGAAGGTCCTCCGACCCGATCCTAACCAAGAGTATTGAGTGTCTGATTCCCAGACGTGGGCCTGGAGAGTACACACCTGTTGCAAGCTCCTGTCGCCTTCAGTGTGCTTGAGGACTTGGGCCAACGGATTCGAAGGCACGGCGCACTCGGAGCCAGATATCAAGCCTTGTAACGACATTTGCAAAGAATGTTCATGAGGAGTGACGCGGACACGAACGGTTATAGGAACTTGATCAAATCACGTGGTTACGGAGACGGAACCCAAAGCGTGCCCGGCTGCTTCATCAAGTTCCTCATCATGCTCCGCATCAGAACAGCAGTGTTGAGCAGGAGGCTCCTCAGAAATTATGCCACGTCTCCATCGCCACATGCGCTAGTGTTCTTGGAACATCGTGACGGCGAACTCGACTCTGCGTCCCTTTCCGCATTGACCGCCGCTTCTCAACTTGGCGGCAAGGTGACTGGTCTCCTTGCAGGTGCCCCGGATCAAGTCCCGAGCGTGTTAGACAAGGCGAAGAAGCATGTCTGTTCTTGCCACTCACAACGCCTACTAACCCGCACTCCATTGCAGGATAAAGGGCCTAGATGCTGTACTCCACTCCGTCTCCCCGCAGTACTCCACGCCATTACCGGAGATTGTTGCCCCACTCTTGGAGAAGGTCCTTTCTGGCAGTTCCCCGTTTACCCACGTCGTATCAGCACACTCCTCGTCCGCTAAATCTATTCTCCCTCGAGTTGCTGCAAAACTTGATGTTCCGGCTGTGTCTGACATCACGTCGGTCGAACATGATATTTCCTCCAACAGTACGACGTTTTCCCGTCCGATTTACGCAGGAAATGCAATCTCAACGGTTCGAGCACCGTCTTCGATACCCATCAAGTTTTTCACTGTGCGGTCGACCGCCTTCCCCGCTGCTGTACCAGGTGAAGCAGAAGCAGAAACAGAGATCCTTGATCCTGTAGAAGTTTCCGACTCCCCATCAAGCCACATCTCCACTTCGCTAAGCAAATCCGATCGTCCCGACTTGGGGGTTGCCAGCCGAGTGGTGTCTGGCGGACGGGCACTCAAAAACGCCGAGACATTCCAGGCCACCCTGTACCCACTTGCCGATGCGCTGGGGGCAGCAGTCGGCGCTTCACGAGCAGCTGTTGACGCGGGCTACGCAGATAACTCGTTGCAAGTGGGACAAACTGGCAAGGTTGTTGCGCCCGAGTTGTATATGGCACTTGGAATATCGGGAGCAATTCAACATCTCGCTGGCATGAAAGACTCTAAGCTCATTGTTGCCGTCAACAAGGTAAATTGCAGCTTTCTGCTAGAGCACTGTCTGACATTATCAAGGACCCCGATGCTCCAATATTCCAGGTAGCTGATGTTGGGCTTGTGGCAGACCTCTTCGAGGCCGTGCCTGAGATGGTGGAGAAGTTGAAATAGTGTCATAGACTGGTATATCTGTATGCCATAAGGATGCTACGAAGCTGCATGCTAGCGCATTTCATAGACACTACCCGGGTGCGGCCAGAGACAAAAATGAAAAGAAGAAGTGGCAGAGATTACTCTCTGGCGGGGAGTCGAACCCCGCTCTTCCGCGTCGCAGTGAATGAGTGACAGGCGGATGTACTATCCGATATACTACCAGAGACCATGGGGCTTTTTGTCTGCTTAGAAAATATAACCGGGTGCACCATGGCCAGTTACTTGTCTGGCTGTGACCATCACCGTGGCTCAACATGTCTTTCTATCGACCACTTAGTACCACGTACAAGCTCTCGGGGAGGATACTCCTCGTGGTAAGTAGTGTCCCGTTTCCCTCGAGAGGATCTGACGGTGGCACACAGCCTGTAGTATCTGTCGGAAATGTAGCACAACTAGCCGCCGATCTACTCATCGCGTCACTCCAGCTGGATCGCGTGGGCGTATTCGATCCAAAGCATTTAGTTCCAGTGGTCGGTGCGCGCGAGGACGGCACTGTCGGCTTGACTACTCCCATTGAACGTAAGTCATCACCTATGCGACCGGTCGAGACATCTGGATGAGTCGTACTCGGACAGTGTTCGGTGAGGTGAACAGCAAGATCGCGGTTATCCAGCAACGTTCTCCTGTGCTCAAGGTAGGTCAGCGCCAGTAGACGACATTTCTTGCCAAGTCATCATCCCTGGCAGTCGTTCAAGCAACAGTTTACCGACGCTCTCCTCGAGTTCGTCCGCCATTCTGGCGTATCTGCAGTGATCTTCATGGGAGGGGTCGACACGACTGATAGAACAGATACGCAAATGCAGTAAGTATACAAGGATCTCCGTGACGTACTATCTATCGTCTCACTCAGTTTTCTCATAGTACGCCAACAACTTTCATTCAGCCTCCAGTATCTCCACGCCTAGCCGGAGGTCCACTCGCTTCTCTCGCCGATTTACCGGTCCCCCCTTATTATTCCCCGTTACCCCAAGATCGCCGTTCCGAGGACAGTTCCTGGCATGTGCCGTTCATTCCGGGTGGCGGTATCGCTCACAGGCTGCTATCGTCCATTCCCGATTCATGGCAGATACCAACTATCTGCCTATTGCAATACGCTATGGAGGGAGACAACAGATCGGATGCACAACTCCTCGCAACGGTGGCAACCAAGGCGTTGGGGAATACAACAATCACATCTACCTGGACACAACCCACAGCATGGGCTCATGGTCTTTTTGGCACGCCACATGACCAGACACTATACGGTTAACGGTCTCTGTGCGGTACACTCCGAGAAGAGTTTTCTAGATATACGAGTGTCACCGCTTTCCAGCAATCCTGATCCGATCGCGGCCTTTTCTTGTCGCAGCTTGAGATAGAGGTAAATAAGCGTAGGGATCGAGTTTCCCCTTTTTAACATCACCTCCCGCTTTCTGTGCATCAATGTTGCCATTGAGACCACCAATACAAGTCGTCTTTACGGATAACATACCTTCGCCTTGAATTCACGTCCAAGTTTGATTTCCGAACGTCGTTTGTTCGTTTTTGATTTCGCAGGTGTCTCGGCATCAGCCATTTCAATATCTCCATCGTCATCCACGTTCTCTCGTCTGCGCTTCTTCGTATCTTTATTGAATTTAATGCGTCCATTGGGTCCGCGCGCAAAGCCGTCCGCGGACGTGACGCTTTCTCTATATGCGTTCCCTGCGACGTCTTTGGCAGCCTTGCGAGCGCTGACCTCGATGTCCGAATCGGACTCTTCTGCAGGAACGACCAGTTTCCCGCTTTCTTCGTCGGGTTTGAAGCGGTTGGCATCCTGCCCAGGTTTTCGCCTGCGGTCAGTTTTCGCGTCTGCGTGACAGGTATATCAACAAGACCCGGTAAAGTTCGCGTGGTACGTACTTGTAATTCGCGAGACAGCGCCCTGCAGAAGATCCATCGGTTCGTCATCGTCCACGCGAAGGCGTAAACCATGATCGTTGCCTTTGCGTTTGGAGCTACCCTCACGTTGTGCTTGCCCTTCGTCATCGCTTTCATCGAACTCGCTCTCGCTTCCGTAGAGAACATCTTCAAAAGCGTCACCCGTCACCACCTTCCCGGAGGGCACCTGAGAAACTGATCAGTAACTGGTAAAATTGATGAAAGAATGTACTACCTCC
>JBBPRX010000701.1:0-12398 GCA_038093195.1 Boletus fagicola | reverse complement strand
ACCTCCCAAGCCTACATCTGATCCAGTCCCAGAGGTGGAGATTTATTTCCGCCTCCTGCTCATCCATCATTTCCACACCTCCAAAGACAACTTTGCGAAGTCCATGGAGTTGTCCAAGGAGACAGTCAACAAGATGCAACAACTTAATCGCCGCAGCATGGACCCCATTGCGGCCAAGGTTTGGTTTGCCGTTGAGAGATCCTACGAACTTGGCGGGGACCTCGCAGATGCGCGACCGTGGGTCTCCTTGTTTCCGTCATCTCTCTCCTGTGTTTCTGATGGATGATCTTCTCTTGTATTCTAGACTGTTCCTCGCCGCGCAACGTTCTGCGGCGTTACGCCATGATGATGATACCCAAGCATCACTGATTAACCGACTTCTCCGGAGTTATCTTCATTACAGCCTGTATGATCAGGCAGACAAACTCGTTTCAAAAACGACATTCCCTGCTTCGGCTAGCAACCCTCAGTTTGCTCGCTATCACTATTTTTTGGGGCGCATCAAGGCTGTACAACTGAATTATACCGCAGCCCATACAAATCTCCAACAAGCGATTAGGCGAGCCCCGCCTGCGAAGATTGCGCCTGGTTTCTACCAAGCAGTGCACAAGCTTTTCGTGGTGGTAGAGTTACTTATGGGGGATATTCCTGATCGCAGTACATTTAGGCATCCTGTGCTCCAGAAAGCTCTCCAGGCTTATTTTGATATTGTGAAAGGTTTGTTCCTTGATTTACGACAGCGTAGCTCAGCACTCACGCTCATTCATAGCCGTTCGGACTGGATCTCTCTCCGAGTTTCAGGCAACACTTACCAAGCATGCTTCGCAATTTGAGGCTGACAAGACGTACACGTTGATCGTTCGGCTTCGGCAGAATGTGATTAAGACCGGTATTCGGCGACTTTCGCTATCTTATTCGCGCATTTCGTTGCGTGATATTTGCCTCAAACTTCACCTGGATTCCGAAGAGGATGCAGAGTACATCGTCGGTAAAGCTATCCGAGATGGTGTCATCGAGGGTCGGATCGTCCACGAGAAAGGTTGGATGGAATGTGAAGGAAGGAAGAATGGGTACGGACCAGAAGTCAGCGAAGTCTTTGGCCGACGCATCGGCTATTGTCTGGAGTTGCATAATCAAAGTGTCAAGGTGAGCGGTGCTGCTAGTGTTATGCTTGTGCTCGGGGAATGTTGTCCCCCGACCATCATGTAATATGTGAACTCAATCTTTTTCTTCTTGCAGGCTATGCGTTACCCTTTGAATGCGCACCGGAAGGAACTTGCAGCAGCGGAAGGGGCTCGGGAGCGTGAAAAGGAGCTCGCCAAGGAAATTCAGGAGGGCGATCTGGACGACGAGGGTCTGGGCGATTTCTAAAAGTGAATTGTAGCCGCAGTTCCGTGTTCTGTTAATCGATTCCCCGTCATAAATACTCTGATCCGTTGAGTCTGTGAGTACCGCAATCGCGCGCACACACTACCCGAGGGTGGCCGAATTTTTGAGTTAGAGGTGCCGACTGCGAGTATGATAAGCAACCTGAAGGGGCGCATCGTCACCCAGAGACCTTTGACCAATTTTGGCTTCTTACGCCAAGGAGTGCATCGCCACCCGACTGACCAATTTTACATTCGAACTCCGCTCGCTCTTTCCGAAGTTCCAACTCCGACCGCTTTTCTGGAGCTTGTGAAGTGAATTTTGGCGTGCCAAGGGTAGTATGTATTCAGTGGCGGCAACCCTGGATATCCCTTGACGGTCATTTGGGGCCACCCCTTGGTTACCTTAAGCTTCAAGTTGCTTGACAAGGTTTCTTTCACCCTTATAACTGTGGGAACAACTCAACACGACACCACCTTCCTTTTTTGGGTGATGGCTAAATTCGTGTTGTAGGCATTCAACAAATACAAACACGACATTACCAAGTATGACCAATCTTTCATTTTGAGAGTCCGGCACACGCACTGACGCTTCTTCACACTCCGATTCATGAAATCTGCACTCCGCTCGCTTTTTCTGAAGCTGCAGGTGGCATGCCGAGGCGGCAATCACTTGGTCATTTCCAGAACGGGCATCCATTGAGCATCCACCCCTTGCCGAGTGTCGGCCCGCGCTGGCTGCTACCCGACGACGCCGAAGCCCCCGGCACAGCCTAACTTGTTCTAAAACTCGCCGACCTCCCCATCCATGTCGTTAGCTTTCAGGCGAATATTGCAACGCTTTCTGAAGCCTGTGAGTATAGCCTCAGTCAGCGGTGCACTGACACCCTTGAAGCTTGATGCATCGTCCTGACCCGAACTCGCCAGACATACTTTATAGGCCGTGACCTGCAAGGTACATACACCCATCAAATGCTGTGAGGTATCGTTACCATGACAGACGTTGATAGAAATGTTCTGCAGGGAACAAGTATTACGAATATCCGAACGGAAATGATGGTATGGTTCAGTCTTCGTCTCGCAGCCACTACTGACCATTCCCCCCGACAAAAAAAAATCACAGGTCGCCCAAAGCGCACCGTCCAATACAAACGGACAGATGACATGTGGACTTACATAGCAAGTGGTAAGAGACTCCCAGGTATGGATTACTACGTTATTCCTTTTGTTATTATTTCCCATCCATTCCGTCCGTCACCTTGTTCTGTCCCGCCACTTCTCGCTTGGCAGAATGCTCAAGCTCCGTGCAGTGCAGTGGAATGCCTGGCTCACACACACACGACCAAATCCACCGAGCATTGAGGTACATTTCCGTCTCCGTCGGGATACAATGCATCGTTGTTAATATTTTCATCTCACGCGTGTGCAAACCTTTTCTCTGGAATCATTTGTGGTCAATTTTAATTCTACAGGAACTACAAGCCGATCTAGCCCGCCAACATCGTGTACAAATGAACGCCGCGATACTCGAGGCGCGCGACAAGGAAGAACGCGAGCGTATGGCCCGCCTGGCTCAGCCTTCCCGTTCGCAGGTACCTGAACCGCGTTTGGAGAAGGAGCCAGAACAGAGGCGGAACAAGCCACCGGACGATAAATGTCCAGACAGTGTCGCCACACCCGTCCGTGATCCATGGGCAGAGGTAAAGAGAGGCTCGGACGAGCCACAATCCTGGACTCCTGTAGTTCGCCGACAATGATATTGGCGAGGTTAACCGCCCGACATGTACCGTCCGTTCATTTTATTCATGTCTAGATCGATACAAGTTGCGTTTTCTGATGAGAAGGTATCTGTCCATTAGTGTAACCTCACTGTGGGGTAATGGAGGCGCCCATCGCGCCTAATTGTATCACAGCGTCTATTAACACAGATAATATTGTCGTTGAGCGCTCTCAAGTACATGAAGACGCCGGTCACTTATAGTAAATTTCCGCGATACTGCTACTAGTGTGTACTTTACTCCGTCAGATGGCAGCGTCTATCAATCGTCGGCTTCCTGACGCTTTGCTCGGTAATCCGCAAGGATTTGTTGTGCCGGTTCAGTGTAGGCGTCAGTCCGCAGCGTTTTATATGATATACATACGACGGCGAAACAATACCTCCGCCTCCGGTCGCAGCAGGTCATTTGTCATATCCGCCACGAGCGTTGGTGAGGCCACCATGTCGACTCATGCGAGTGGATCTTTTTAACCCCATCAGCTCTTCGGCTGCTTGTTTCTCGTTGTGGCAATGGTGATATTTGTATAGTCTCGCAGTGGGCGCCGCACTAACACGGTGTTTGGGTCCCTCCGAGGCAGTGTGCGTGAGTCCTACTGTCTGCATTTCATTTCTTCCATAGAGCGTTTGGCGTGACAGGTATGCACGTATGCCATGAGTTTGTTCTACTTTGCACCGCCTTCGCCGACGTCATTTGTTTGTTTTGCCATGAGGTGGCTCCAAGGTCTCGAGTCACTTCTGAACGAGCTTGCGTCAGTGCTAACGCTGACTCCGCAAGCTTACAACCCCTGTACCCACCCAGAATTTTGATATTGATGCTATGTCTACAGCGATGGATCAGGGCATATGCAGGTACGATGACTTACGGCCCTGTCTATCCCCTGATCAGGGTGTATTCTATGCGACCATTAGTAGGGGATTAAGGGGTCTTCAAATCGGTGATCAGAAGAACTTCATAGGCGTGTATCCATATATTCTCGGATGGCATCTGTCCTTGATGCACAGGTCGAGGGCTTGGCCCTCATACGCCACTTGGACGCGCTCATTTCGGGTTGCTCGTCGGATCATATAGTGTCGCTATCCCCTTTCGACTCCTATGGAGCTTCTCGGGTCAATAATGCGAAATACGACAGTAGGTGTCCTGGTTGGCTCCCTAAGTATAGGCTAAGCCGCCCTGTGGTACTCCAGTGTGGAGATACTTCATATCCCATCACCATCGAGCCACCGATGAGCCAACGTCGAAATCTGTGTGTAAGTTCCGAGGATCCTCCCGAGATCCTTCTGGATATAGAATTTGGTGCTCTTCGAGTCATCTGGATTGAGAACAGGAGAGAACGCGAATCTCTTCCCGCGTGGATACCTATTCCTATCGCAAGACGTCCGTACACCTCGCGAATATCTACAGCATGGCCCACATTGTGGTAAACGGTAGTATCTGCATGGAATGCACAGAACGTGGAGCTTCCTACGGTCAAGTGTATCGAACGAGGTTACTCTGCGCTAACGTTCTCAGCAAGGGTATAAGCCAATCAAAGGCACTGCTGAAAGACGGGTGTGATCATCTGTGCTCCGCGATTTCTCGAAGGGGAATCAAAGTTGAATACAGCTTGGATTTCATATATTCGAACGGCATACCGAGTATCCTGACTCGAAAATAACGGTGAATTTTTTTTGAAATGCGACGTGATTTTGACCAATACAACCAGAAATCAGTATCGTGATCTTGGTGAGTTGCATTGGATCCGGTTGAAACGCACAGCAAAAAATGCGACAATCACCTTCGCAGCGCCTGATAACCCATTCATTCCCCTAGATAATGCAGAACATCCTCCTAGGATGACCATATTTGCTATAGCGGTGTGTTCTGTGACCGAAGTAAATGTACTTTTAGGGGACATTCCACGAGAAAGGGTCCCTGGAACAAAGAAGTTATTCAGTTCCGGCGGATGCCAACTATGAGTCCTAAACATTACTAGTATTCCCTGGACACGATCACTCGACAAAATCATTGGGGTACATATATTTTTCCAGTGGGGCACGGAAACACGCCCAACGAATCGCACGATGATCGGTACAGGTCCATTTAGCATATGAGAAGTTGGATGTTTGGAAGGGCCGCTGCCACGCTCCACGCAAAACCTAACATTGACAACGCGGCTATTGCATGATCAGGGGTCTTAGGTCCGGTTCGGAGAGACTAGCCGCCGCCGGAGAAGGCACTTTGGGTAACATTGACCGAACTTGAAAGTATCAACATGTCGAGCAACATTGACAGTGAGTTCCCCATATCGTCTTACCTTGACGGTATATGATACATTGTTATATAATGGCCAAGAGTGATGTAGATACAGTGGCGCGTCGATCGGCACATGACACTGGACACACAGATTTCCGAGTCATAGAACCCGGTGCCTGTCGAATCAAGTAGGATCCGCGGAGCGCTTGAACGTTTGAATGCTCAAGTTTCCGAGTCCTCGGAGCGTTCGCTTCTCGGTTTCACGGCATTGTACGTGTTTTCACTCCTATCTCGGACATAACCAGTATACCAAGATACAACTCTGGCTCAAAGGGACTCCCTGTTTGGAAAAAAAAGAAGCCGGTTTGTGGTTTTTCCGGTATGTACTGGAACCCGGGATGTGGAGTACATTGAGTCACCCATTACACAATGGAACAGCAGGCGAATGAAACCCGACCTTGTAGGCATCGGCGCCTCTGAGGTGAAATCACTCGAGGCCCACCAATCAGTTCTATGCCTACTCAGAAAATCCCTGTGATGGCACTCAGATGCTAGGCGGGTATCGTATGGAATAAGCCAATGTCTCTATGAATTCAAGATCACGAACGAATCAAGAAAGAATAGCACGAGTTAAAGAGATGTCCGGATAATGGTGAAGATACAGGAGTGGTGCGTCACATATAGTTATAAAGTTGGCACTTGGGTAGAAGTGTGGCAACACACAATCATTAAACATTCGACAGTGGAAAAAATCAAAAAAATGATAGGAAGAGTTAAAGAGATGTCCGGATGATGACGAAGACACAAGAGTGGTGCGTCACGTATGGGTATCAAGTTGGTACTTAGGTAGAAATGTACATGGCGACACACAATCTTAAAACTTTCGACAGCGGAAGACGAACCATTGTCCTATCAGTCTAAATTCTGGCAAATCAAATCCTTAAACTTTTGCCCCGGTGTGGCAAGTTAACCGGAGCCAGATCTCCTGATCATTTACTTCATAGGCGAGTACGGTTCAGCGATAACCATAAGGAGGTCTGCGAGACCACTTTAGGACGAAAGCAATTCCGGAAAGAGACAACGTACCTGGAACCGCCAGCTGGCCTCTGCCCCGAACCACGAGGTGGCACGTGGTGGCTATGGTTCGATGTAGATATTTCATGATGCGGACCCGAACTGACACAGGATAGGCCTTTAAAACACGAGAAGAGACCGCCAGATCGAGGTCGTGTTTCTTGTGGATACTGGCCAGAACGATGGGATGTTTTGAGTTGGTCAGGTTTCCCGCGAGGTGCGAGACTACCAGATTCTCATTAATTCGAGGTATTCGGAGGTGGGTTCGAGCTTCTTACCTGCTTTTGAGATTGAGCAACCCTGAAAGACAACTAGGCATGATAGCTTTTGACAGCAAGGGGAATTCGTTGGGTTATCTTGTATCGCTTGTTTACAATCAGTTCGTAAACCGAACGTTGGTGCAATGATGGCGAACCTGTCCGGGAATTCCAAACTTTCGCGAAGAGGGTTGTGCTTCGGACTTGCTTGAAGTTCTAGGTCGAGT
Source organism: Boletus fagicola (assembly GCA_038093195.1). Taxonomy (NCBI): domain Eukaryota; kingdom Fungi; phylum Basidiomycota; class Agaricomycetes; order Boletales; family Boletaceae; genus Boletus; species Boletus fagicola. Next base: position 5,463 of record JBBPRX010000701.1, on the reverse strand, counting down.
GCAGATTTTCGCCGGGGAAACGCTGGTTATAACTCGAGGCTTGCTACCTGTGCATCCTCGGAATAATTCTTCCTGTGTGGAATGGTTTGGTTGGCTGTACTAAGCACATGCTGAGTCTTCTGTCAGTGGGCCGAAGCGGTGCATAGTACATGTGCACGCGGGAATTAACACAGCTTTGCGGGGGAATTTGCTGGCATTCTCGAGGTCACACCAAGTATGAAGGAAACCTCGGAGTACAGACTGACACGGGTTGTACTGATTACTATAGCGCAACAAACAAACATGGATTTTGGTTGATCATCTACTTTTTAACATTTCCTGAGGAGTTATTGGTTCTGGGAACATTCCGAGACAGAACCCTCAGTCAACAGAGTCATAAGTGTGATGGAAAGCAACTAACTGGCTGGGTCCTTTCGAGTTCGTCTGGACATTTGCACGGGGGGGTCCATTCGCGTCCTTCTGGATGCCTGAGTTGGGTGTGGCGAATGTTTGGTCTTTGTTGCTAACACCACCAAGTCCGATGAAATTTGGCTTGAAAAGAGAAATATGAAGTAACACACCGTGTGCTGGTGTTGGACGTTGCTCGATCTGCCGTTTGCCTTCCACGACTAGTGAATCTTGGGTCCCTGGTGACCCCGACAAGGGTAGATTAGCCTGCCAGCTCAAAACCGATTAATAACTAACACACTTTTGCTGGGTTTCATCTTCTTCGTCGGATTGAGGCTTGTATTCCGAGTCAGAATCATTGCTAACCAAGTATTATTGGTTCAGAACGTGTTGAACGATCAGATTTGGCATGATGGCGAACCTAGTGGAAAGGGCTTGTTGTTCTGGAGCTGCCATATCGTGGATGATCGGTGCAGTGGTGTGAGTGCATACAAGGACACCTCTTATGAGTCCAGGGATGCTCCCAGATGGTCAGCTTCGTGATCCCTTGATTGAGCGGCTACGTTGGCAGGCGGAAATAGAGTGAGCATGTGTTCTCATAAAGACGCTGGAGATAACAATGATAACTCAACGAGGACGAATCTTACTGAACCAGACCCCCTCTTGGCTTTAAAACTAGCAGCCGAGGGGTCCTGTGACTGGGAAAAAAGACCGAGGTGTATCTCGGTAGAACCATTTCACACGGAAAGGATAAGACGACAAAGCCCCGGGCATCGCAGACGGAGGGGTATTCAGATAATCGCAAACAGAGTTGATCATACACAACATAACCTATCAAATGACACGTCTTATCAGTTACTCTGACCACCTAACGGGACACTGGAAGTTTGGTGAAAACGCATTTCCCCGAAGAAGCGATGTCGATAACAAACCTGTTTGCCTACTTCGTCAATGAAAGATCAGCGGTGTATGGTTTTGGCAGAATCATATCAGGCGCCTGTACCACCGTGGGTACGAATGATGTAGGTTGCGATAACAATCATAGATTCCTCGTGGACAGCTAATTAACGCCCAGGACAAGCGCGATACATCAAACGTGGCTGGCGAGATCAAAGAAGCTCGTCAGGTGGCTCGCAACCCGCCAACTCGTGTCTTGTTTCCAGGGGACTGTGATGGCTCGAGCCCCAAGAAATCCTGGCAGTTTATTACCTCGAGTGTCCAAGATGCACCCGGAATGTGGGATGGTGTTAATATACAACAGTCAACCGACAAGTGCATGGGGAGCATGCCTAGGTTGAGCCTCGTGCGGAACATGAGTGTGGACAGTATGTCAATGTAGTATGCATGAAAGGTGGGGAGGGTCGCGGTTGATGCATAGTGAAAGTTCGACTTGTGTTCCGGCCTCAAGCAATATCCATAAGCCGTAGAGCGGTGACGGCAGACTCCACAGTCCGGAGGCATGTCGGCATTGCAAGTCGCCGGTTGAGACAAACCGCAGAATAATTGTGGGGAGTTGGGGAAGGATCCCAGGGTAGTCGGGAATGGTTTGGACCTTGAAGGAGCACGTCGCACGACGACTTTCTGGCCAGAAGATTACATAATTGCTCCGTGCTGTAGGCGCGAACGCGGCTGAGTTCCCGATGACTACGGGGTTTTTCATATGTGACGTTGCTTGTGTATGCTGTACAAAATCTTAAGATCTCGCTACAAAATGGCAAGTCCCCAATGGCAGTCCACTTTAAATGTAGGGAGTACTACATATATGATGAATCCGTGGGCTCTCAGTGCAGTCTAAAATCACGCACAGTTGTTCGCTCATGCAAGCCAACAAGGGACCAGGGTCGGAGGCCACTTCGTATTGCAGGCTCAATCCCACCACCTCGTTGAATACCTCCCGGTATGACAAACCAGGCTGGTGAGTGGGCTTAGTCCCTGATGCGGACAAGTAACTAATGCATTCTTTCAGCGTCCGGCTCTGTCCTTGGCTTATTACCAGAGGACCAGCCTCTCGTAGCAGGTCAGTACAAGCATCACGGAGCTTGACGCTTCGTACGCCCTCTGACACACCGGCTGAAATAAGTACGACTTCCGCTTCAAAGTGGTGGTGTTTCGTACATCCGGAGGGACAGCCATACTTCGTACTGGCCGGCGGATTCGATTTCGCGGTTGTCACCGAGGCGGACGTCGAGGACGCACAGACCGAACAGCGAATTCTCGATTGTGCCGATGTGGCGAACCAGGAATTGAAATCCCACGATATCAAGGTTCCTCTTCAATGTGAATTGTTCTTGGAATTGGGAGATGATTCCGCAGTCTGCAACTACTACTTCGTTGACCACATCGGAAAAGGATTGTTCTGGCTCGAGGATCTAGGCACTGAATTGCTCGATATTCCTGCGGCAATGTCTTCCTCGCATCTTGGTGCGTTCCGTCTTCCGTAGACGTATTCGCTTCGTCTCACGTTCGGACAGAATGGGCGCTGAAACGGCTATATTGGGTGCACGTAGAGTTCTTCCCTATGCATCACGAGTCCCACGAACAGGAATTTTCGCAAATTGTCGGTGACCTGTACAATATCATTTCTCATGGTCAAGCCGGTAAGACATAAACGGGCCCACGCAGTTACGTTAAGCTGGCTGACCCGCGGACAATAGACAGATTGACGTCAAGAACATCCACGTTCCCTTATACGGCAGACACATGCAAGCAGTTTCTGAAGCTGCTGTTGAGGAAGAGAGGTGGGTCAGTTCTATGCGATCCTGAACTTCCTTAACTCTGGTATGTCACAGGACAGCGTGTGGATGGCTATACCCTCTGTTACGCAGGTAAGACATAATTGAACCTCCTTTTCTGTTTCTCATTATGTTATCTCAGCGCGGCTGGCCGGTGCTATAAGTATGTTTAGGGGTTCGTAAACGGATACATGGCACTAAATGTCCATTTACAGTGAATCAGCGGTTTGTTACGTTTTACGGGCAACAGTCCGCCCAGTTGGATAGACTCCAAGAAATGTTCCCTGCCGACGTTGTCGAGCACAAATGGTTGTCGAACGTTGCGAATATGCTCATGTGGGGCATTCCAAGACATTACAATAGCCTCCTCGAAGAGCTGTACGTGAACGAGCAAGTGTACGGAGATCACTGGACACACTTCATGTCCAATTGCCTCGCTGATTGGACAAGCAGTCTATCATGGGTACGCTGGTGTATTAAACCTGAGGTTGACATTTTTGACATTTGAATGCAGAGCCTTCCGATCATCATGTGAGTCAAAAAAGGGTCCCTATAGATTTTGTGACGAGTTTCTCAAAATGGAACGTTTCAGAGCCAGTATTCTCCTCGCAAACGTACGCGGTGGCACGGTATCCACATCGATCCCATCCGTGGTTTCCTGCGCAGTCAGCATTGCCTCGGCATCCTGCCTCCATCTCAGACACCAACCGCTTGCGGAATCCAGCGCTACGGTTGGCGTGCGTTAGTTTCCCCGATTTGGTGTGCCTATGTTGACTTGCTTCCTAGGCACGCTACCTCCGTTTCGCCAAATGGAACAACGTAGGGTTTCTGCCCTCATCGGTCGCGTTCGGTCTTCCGAGGGCAAGCTACCTGTGGGGCATCGGCCTCCTAACAGCCCAATTCCTCTTCATTGCATCCCACAGTGTCAACAGATTCGTTGCACTGGTTGCTGCGTGCGTCATTGCTGCGATAATGATATTCATGCTTTGTGTGATCCATCCAGAAGATGGAAACGTTGCATCCTTGTTCAGGTCACTCACTTCGTTGTATATGCCACATTTGTACGCTTTGGATGCTCGAGAGGGCGAGTCAATTGTCTAGAGATGCACCTGTCCTCACTAGTTCACCGGACTGTGGGGAGAGGTGCATATTATACCCATGTCTGCGCATCTCGTGAGCTGAGCTCAATCCCCAACTCCTATTGACCCTGGTAAAGTAAATGCATGTAATACCAGTTCTACAAAAAGAAAGAAAAAAATCATATACGCAAGAAGGTCGAAAGTAAGCTAAGGGTCACTAATCAAGGAAAAGGGGGGGTGTATAGTCCAAGAGATGATCGAAAAATCAAAATCCTCCAAGACTGACTTCACTTCGGTTGGAAGGCGTGCGTGAGGCAAGCGGAGGTGGAGGGACGAGGTGATTGATACTGATGCCCTCTTTCACGCGTGATTCCCGAGCATAGGCTTGTCGCACATAGGCATAACGCTGGAAGTGATTCAGAGCTTGGAGGAATATCACACCGATCTGTGATCCAGCAGGTGACATGAGTCGTCATACGGTAGTCAGAGATGGATTAGCTTACCGGGTGTACTCTCAACTCGTTGAAAATGTCCACCGTCGCTTCTCGCACAGACTCGTGTTGATGGAACAAGCAGAAGCTGAGAGGCTGCAGTCCTCCAGCATGAGGGGGCATATGCGCCAACAGCTATACGATCACACCAAGTAAATTTCTCTCCGCATTTAATATCATATATAAAAAAACTACATACTTCGACGACCTGCTCGTACGATCGGGCGTTCTCCGATATGGTGCGGACGATCAGCTCAGCCTCGGCATCAGGAAGATTTTTTACAAGGCGAAGGCGGGAAAGTTGATGCAGGAGATCGAAACCTTGGATCGCATCCGTGGCACGAAACTTTTGAAAATCCTGTCCGTCTGTAAGATATCGTCGAAATGAGCCATCACTGCAAGTTACGTACGATCGTGGAGTACTGGTAAATCTTTGTCCTTCGCCAACCTTCGATGCGACTAGCGTTGGCAGCCAATTCCCTGGATGCCACGGTTTCATCTGGAAATACAACGCCGCTCCCCAGTAATCCCTCAGTGAATGGAACACTCGGGAAACCCAAGACCGTCGAGCCAGTTGCTACTTCCTCGTACTTTGATGCAAGCCGCACGAATCGACCCACATATTCGGTGAACCGCAACCTCACCAACGTCTCCCCAAAGTGTGACGTAATGGCAGAAATGAGCTGGAAAGCACAACCCAATCAATCTAACGCGCTTTCGTCCGCCCGGAGAAAGAACGTACGTCTTCGATGAACACATTATCCAAGCTATCAG
>JBBPRX010000700.1:0-12433 GCA_038093195.1 Boletus fagicola | reverse complement strand
GCCCTTCTACTACGACGTCAAATCGTCTTGTTCGTGTTTTCTCCCGATCGATCATTGGCGCCGCGGCGCGCATGGCACACCAGCGCAACATGTAACGGCATTGCGCAATTTGCACTCTCTGCATCATGCCGGACTGGGTGCGCATCAAGAACAACACACAAGCAAGTGACGTTCAATTTGCGAACACGGCCTTCCCATGATCATATTGGATTGATCCGAATCGGTTGGCGTTCTTGATGGGTGCACTGCATAGCGATAAGATAAGATAAGATAGGTTACATAAGCATGAGGGTGGAGAGTTTTCCTAGACATGGTTCGCAACGATAACTCGCGCGCACGAGGTAGAGGAGACTGTGCTCCCAGTGAATGGATTGACGATGCATCCAAAAGGTTTCATTCGCGGCCTATTATCCGGCCCTCGTCTTGTCTCGCTTTGTCTATCATCTGATTCGGGTTATTCCTATTTTACTACTAGTTAGTAAGTTATACTACTCTCGCCTTTCCCCTTCAAGTTAGTTTGTCCTCTTCTCATTCTCGTCACACTAGGCATCTGTACCTAGGCTTGGGTCGAATACGATACTATTCGTTCGACGCAGTCATGTGCGGATCAGGACTTTACGAATCCTCCTCCATCCGCTTCAACTCATCGATCAACGTCTTCCGTCCTTCATCGTCTGTTAACTCCCGGATCGTGCGCACGTTGACGGTACCCGGGTTTGTAGGACAGTTGCGTCCACTGGTATGTCTGAAACCACTGCATCGATAGCAGCGCAGCCCAGGGGTGCGCCCATGTGAGCAATCAACGTCCATGGGCTCACCTCGCCCAACCATAGTACTATGTCTTGGCACCGCCATCTGTCATGATGCCTCCTCCACCACTACAAGTTGATGTGGTGACGAGGTGGCCGACGCCCCGATCAAAACATGATGTACAACAGTTGCTCACCCTTTACATCGCTTAATGGGTTGTGATGCATGGCAGTGAGCGGGGGATGAGGACCACCATGATGCTTTCAATGGGAGGCACAGATGAAGAAGTATGGGCACAACAAGAGAGCCAACCCAACGCAAGGGTTTACCATGCCAAAATGATTTGAAGTCGACAACCCTCGCCCTCGCGTTGGGTTGGCTCTCTTGTTGCAGTCGTACTTCTTCATCTGTGCCTCCAAGGCTGCCACCATCCGATCAATCGCAGGGTTGTCGTAGATGTTGTCGTAAACATCCTCGTGTGTCAGTCAGAATGTCGAATAGACTTTCGTTGTCGAACTTGGCGAGGAGTTTAAGATGATTAAACCAAGCAAAGAACTCGTCAATGCTCTCACTGTTCAAGTACATCTCGCATCCCCATTCTTTGCTGTTGCAAGACATGATTTTCCCCTTCACCCTTAGACAGGCCCCGTGCGCGTTCAAGTTGAAAAAGCAACGGCAGCAGTTCACGCACGTCAATGAGTGAGTGACACTCACCGGAGAAAGTCATCCGTCCGCCCGATATCAAAACTAAGCCAAAGGCCCAAACGAATATAACGCCGTAATCCTGCCGTTGAGCACCACGCGTGCCTGCCAGGGTGGAGAAATTGACGGAAATGGGTGGGAGATAAGACGGCTAGCCCGTATTCAAGTTGGTCAGCATCTGGTGGACACCCCAAGAATGAAGATTCAAATGGTTGACTGGTCGACTTCATAGATAGTTGTTCGCATTCACGTTTATGACGGAGTGCACCGGGAACATTCGCGGAGAAACGATTCCTCGATGCAGAAACATAGCCTAGGGTGATCTGGGTGTGAGCAAGCGCTGGGAAGACGAGGTGATAGAGCGTGAGTGCACCGGTCTATATCGAGGAAGGGCAACGTGTATCCAACAAAAAGAAGGTAGCAGACGACTGGGGGCCTGTTCATTGACTCTCTCCCTTGTTCTGCTTCATTGTACGGCTGATAACGAGGTCGTCAACAATGACCGGCCCGGGTGCGTACTGACAAAATGGTACCACGTTTATGCTGATCGTTGCACAAGAGTATTCTCCGCTCATCGAAATCAACGTCGGTGACCAATTAAAGGCAGTTACATTCTCAGCGAATGGCGAGTTCCTCCTCAGCGGCGGGTCCGACGGGGTTCGAGTGTGGCGAGTGAAAGACGGCAACGATGGCAGCGCGGGATGTCCGATGTCTCGCCGTCTCGAAGGATGGCAGTTTGATCGCAGCAGGGACAGGCTGGGGCGAGCTGACTCTGTGGTCCACGAAGACATACGAAAAAGTCTTCTCGCACAAGGAGGGTCAATATGACGTCACCGGACATGACGCGACTCGTCGTTGCATCGCATAACCGCACAGCCACAATATGGGACGTCGCTACTCGCACACAAGTGCTTGGCCCACTCCGCCACGAGAATTTCGTGATTGCAGCAAAATACTCGCCGCAAGGTGATCGAATCGCGACAACAACTCACTATTGTGTTCGAGTATACGACAGCAATGACGGCCGCTTGCTCGTTGACATCAAGCTCAAAGTAACCCCATACATCGACATCGGTCTCCTCTGGTCGAATGGCCAGCTTTTGGTCCTATCCGAAGGCAAAATCAAGCAACTCGAAGCATCCACCGGGTCAGCAATTTCCGAATGGCCAGTTTCTGATGCCGACTTCTGCTCGTGCATTGCTCTGTCAAAGCATGGGGAATTTATCGCACACTCTATAAACCATACTGTCGCGTTTTGGGACACGTCGATACACACCCAGCTCGGCCTCCTCCAACACACTCAAGTCATACGCTCAATCGCAATATCCCCAGACGACCGGTTTCTCGCACTTGGTGGAGAGGATGGGAAAATTACGATTGAAAGTCTGGCCTACAACACTGTAAGCATCGCGTGTTGTTGGATTCGGTGTATTGGACTGGCTTCATTCTTACTTTGATCGTAATTCAACATGGTACTGATTTTCTTGTCTCTCATGTACCATTCATTCACATCAGTGAAACCGCACTCAATTGCTGGAAGCAGGGCCGGTTCGAAGACACCGAAGCATCATTGACGGAAATAATCACAAGCTCTGCGCACTATAACCATCACGCACTCGCTAGCCGAGCCCTCGTACGAGCCCATTTGCGACATTGGGACGTAGCGATCGATGATGCCGAAAACGTCAGCCCTTTGTGTTTCTCCCGCATGCTTATGCTCACTCTCAGTTAATAAAGTCGATCAATATTCGACCATCCGTCATTGGCTACATTGCAAAGAGTGTCGCACTCATCGGCGAAGGAAAAAAGAAGGAGGGTTTCCGGGTGGTCGACTTCGTGTTCAGGCACTGTGATCCAATTCACGTAGATCTTCTCCTTTTGATCAAGGTGTGTATTCCCCGCGCGGTGGACCTTGATTTCCCTTCAGCTGTTTATTTGCTTAGGCCGTCGTCCTGTTCATGGCAGGAGAGCACGACGATGCGGTATCACGTGTTGGCGACCTGATCGCTACCGTGCATCTCAATTCAATATTCTGTGTGGTTCAGGCACGTGCATAACAAACCCCCACACGGCGAATACCGTGACTGACATTATCACCAGGCATATATGTATCTTCTTCTCGGAAGCTTGCATATGGAGAACAGCAACTACGAAGGTGCGGTACGATTGTTTCAGCGTGCACGAGACCAAATGCGAGACTACGTTGGGCGTCCCCTCGTTTCCATCTCATTGGTAAACTCCCTACCCTCCATCTTTCGACGTGCGGTCAACGATCATCGTCTTTGATAGATATCTGGTTGGAAGTTCAATGATCTCGGCATCACTATTCAACAGCGTCTTTGTGAAGCCCTGTATGCAGTTGGTCGTGCGAAGGATGCAGGCGAATGTCTTCTCGCCCTGATAAATACCCTTGACGAAGAGGTCTGTACCAGTAAACCCATCACTGACTGGGTCTTTGGTGAGTTGATGCTCCATCGGTTTAGTTGCTGTGACATTTATGTGACTGTTCTCTCGTAGAGTTCAAGCTGCGCTGCTACGAAAAACTTGTGCACTTCGGAGATACAGCAGTGGACGAACAACAACATCATGAGGCCATTACTCAATATTCGGTTGCGATCTCTCTCAACCCCAACTCCCCCCCAGGCCTTTTCATCAAACGAAGTAAGGCGCGGATGGCCGAGGGGTTATGGGAAGACGCACTGACCGACGCAAATGACGTACGTCCCGTTGTCTCGTGCAAGTTTCTTCATGTCGACGCGGAAACATCAGGCGATCGCGGAAATGGTCATCGAGTTCATGATCGACAGCGACGGTCGCGGAGTCAAACGTATGTATGCGCGCTCATTCAGACTCTATCATCCATTTACCTATCCATAGTCATCGAGCTCATCACCCCGCCCGACCTTAATCAAGCTCGAGTGAACAAGTGTCTGATTGCTCTTGTGAACAGGAAAATCGTCCACAAGGATAGTGCCTCAGTGAGTACTACCTATCCTTTCCCCTTTTACTATAGCGGAAACGATGACCAACAGGGTTCGGTCCTGTATCACTGGCGCGGACTGTCTTGACGATTCGTCTGGTCTAATTGTACACTTCCTCCCATACCCCACAAAATGCCGATACGACGTTCGATCTCCTGGTTGGGGATCATTGATTATTGTATGACTGTGTGCCAACGCCTTGTCACATCAGTAGGTACAGTCACCACTTTTATGCTATTTCCCGAGAAGAAGTGAACCCCGGCGTCGAGCACGACTGGCATCTCGCAAAATACAGTATTTCCAATACTTCCGCCCGCAAGCTCTTCGAGGAACTTTGCTTGCGTACCCCGATGGCGATCGCGTGCTCGGTGGAAATGCGTTTGTAGCCCTGATACGACATCTGTTCGAGAAACCGTGCACCGAACGGTTGACCAATGCGGGCGATCCGGTCACAGAAATTGTCATGACGTGACAATGCGGTGATGGCAGCCTGGAGTCCCGTAAGCTTCTCAGGTATACTGTGCGCGGAACGTCGGGGTCGGCTTTCCAGGCTCGTATGTGCGCTGAGTTCGACAAGTCGAGGCGCACGCGTGGAGAGGCGGAGGCAAAGTCACCAAAGTCGTCGAGGGAGGAGGTGGCGAGTGTGGCGGGTCCGTGAGCGCTACCGTTTTGCTTGCCCTTCTCCGCCTCGCCTCTGGCTTCGAGATCGTCGAGGATGGTACCGAGTCCGAGCCTCTGTGGCGAGGTCGAGCCAGCGCCATTCCCAGAGTGCCTCGTCCCTTGCAACACTGCTCGTTGCCCTGCTCGCCCTAGCGTACCTCGCAATGTCTGGGATCGGGACGTGTGCCAACACCAGCACATGCAAGTCGGCTGGCAGCTTTCCGATGGGCGGCGAGGGCTGTTTGGTCGCTGCGAGCATCAGTGCTCGTGCTGGCGTTCGTGAATTAAAGTACCCAGCCACTGTATCGCGGTGGATGGACGCTTTACATGGCTCGTCGCGGTCGGAAGCGTTGGTGGTCGTTGACGCTGATAAGGATGCAAGCATAATTTTGTTCGTTCGAGCCCTGCGAACTTGTCCATCGCATTTTGCTCGCCGTCCGACGCGACGTGCTCGTCCCTCCGCAGCCACTGCGTGACAAAATCAATCAAGGTTGCCAGTAACTACAGCGATCACGTCCAATGACGAGCCTTCCTCCAGGGACTCTGCTCTCGTCAAAGCTGGGTATGTACTACAGCGCTGCATTCTCCGTCGATCTGCTTCCAACGATCTCCAGATTGCTTCTCAGCAACGTTTCTCGTCCATCAGCCGACGACGACGCTACAGAAGGATCCATATCCCATACAGGGCGGGGCCCCCATCGATCCCGTCGCAGATAACGACTCAAATCCAGGTGGCCGTTGAGAAACTAACAGAGCGTGCGCCCGCCTTTCAAGGTCGGGACAAGCTCTGTATGTCCGTGTCGCTGCCTGCGCAGTGTCAAGCGAAGAAGCTTGATAGACTGACTGACGACGAGTGTCACGCAGAAACGCTCTTTGCGAGTCCAAATAGCCAGGAGAGATGATCCTCGGGCCTGCGCTGGAGACGTGGATGTTTACGCCAAAGCACAAGAGTAATGCCTATGGAGAGGAGAGTCGGGGGTGATCCATATTCGTGATTGGAAACATGTTGCGAGCATGTGGGCAAGGTGACTGATTGTCATTCTCTCCGAACTTGCCCTAATGCCAGGGATCATCGATCATCATGAGGTCAGAGAGCCAATAATGGATAATAGTTGGGAGACCTGTAAAGGCTTTGCAGACACGATGAATCAAGTGATGCCCGTTGAAATGGAGAGACACGCATCGCAGCTCACAATTTTGACGTGAGTTTCTGAAGCAGCTGATGCCGTACGATCATTACGGCCGAGTTGGAGGCCTCCACAATTTTTGTCCGACCATCACTCGCCGTCGGTCGTCGGCCAGTCCTACTTACTCCGAGTCCGAGACTGGCCTTCGTATTATTCAAGACGATATTGGAGCGTTGATTCTCCAATCATCGTTCGACCCAAGTCCGGGTCCGCGTACTAGCGTCTCGGAAGACACTGTCCTCGATGTGTGACTCCGCAGAACTGGCTGCTGGATACCTCCATGTATTGTGACATTGACCGGCAAACCCCCAGTGCACTTGCATTCGGAATATCTATGGGTTGGCTCTGCTTTGGGATGCCAGTCGCTTCTTCCGAACGCTCGCTGATACGAGTACAAGAACAGCATTTGTCAGGGAGAACAAGGAAATGCTGGGCTCTCGCACTGTCATTCTAGTAATCGTCACCGACACTCGTCGCACGTACTAGGTAGTACATACTAATTAGCGTCCACAACGGAGTAATTCTATGACTTTTCCGCAGCATTCAATGTTCAACCACCACCCCATCCACAGTTCGCACATAGTACGCCTCCACGATCGTATCAAATCCCGTCTCCTCGTCCACCCTTTCCGGAGTACTCTCTTGGGTTAATTTCCACACTGAGAAGCCCGCGTAGGACGAGTAGTGCTCCCAAGTTGGACGCCACCCTGTTATCCTCTCTGCATGTCGTACTGTGAATGCCTGCAGAGGGTCAATATTGTGTTTGGGATCGGGATGTATCAAGGCACTGGCAAGGAAAAGAGGAGGACTTACAATACGCGCAGCCTTCCGCGGATCGACGACGTTCGACGCGTTGTGGGCTTTGCGCAGAATCTCAGACGCTATCATGCGTGACGTTCGGGGTCAGCTTCACACAAGTGAGTATTTGGACTTACCATGATCGAATCCTTGCACGGAGGCACCACTTTTGCCCAATGCATTGTAAATATAAGCCTGCATCGAGTGGATCAGTGAGATCAACAGCACATCCTCCATCCCACCTTACCTTGCCAGCCGCTTCCGCCTCGACGGGACGACCTTGTATTCCTTATGTGCAGCTTTACACTCCGCCCACGCGAACTGGTTCATCCACGCGTGATACGCAGAATGGATCGCTTCAGCGGGCCGTAAGCATTTGGACCGCATGAGGACTAAGATCGGCTCTGGGACGTCGAGCCAGAATCCGGTGCCTTGGCGTTCCCAGGGAGGCATATTGACGTCGACAACGTCCAAGACACACTTGTTCCTGCACTGATGTGAGTGGGTGTTGTACATGCGTAGGGCAGCTCATAACCTGATCCTGATGGGTCGTGGCTGTGAGCCTGGGGTGCGTCGATGGTACCAATCGACTTACCATACATCACCGTGACCGCGGGAAGTAAACTCGATTATGAACATGCGACATCGTTCTCCAGACATTTACGTCCAAAGTATGCGAGGTCCGGGAACACCCTGATACATCACATTTGCTTTGCGTCCACATCACAGAAGCGCTGTTGTCAATAGGCCTGCAGCGAATGACACACATAACATCCGTACAGGCCGTGCTGAGCTTTGACAATAATGTGGCGCTTTTCGCGATTGCATTGATAGCAGCCGCGTGATACAATGAATTGACCTCCTTGCTTTACGCAGCGCATGTTGGATCGTCTCAGAAAGTGGCTTGTCGAGGTTCCCTGCACAAAATTTCTGTTTGGGAACTCAAAGCTTGTAAAGCAATGTATGACCTACCTTGTCTCGTGTCAAAAGTACGGCGGTCGAGAACTTGGTTCCTGTACCATTCCTGATCTCGAATTTCTTGGATAGGCTTAGCGATGGGGGTCGCTCCTCTGAACCTGGGGTCATCAGCTTGTCATTAGGCGGCGCAGCTTTGGTGTGGCGTTGGGACTTTGGGTTGACTGGGATGTGATCCCTAGCGGTGGCAAGGGGCAACCGAATCTTCTTCTACAGGCGGCACGACAAGAAACCAGACGAAAAAAGCGCAGGTATATGAGATAGTTAACCTACTCGTCGACAGCACGCGTAAACCGCTCATCACGGTGGTCGATCGGTTTCTTCGTCGTCGCAGGTGTCATCGCAGGTGGAAGCGAAAACTCAGCACTGAAGAATGACATCCTCATCATGAAACACACCCGCGAGCATTGATGTCAAACCCACCTAGATTGTTCCTTCTTCCCCTTTGAATTCCCCGCAAACTCGAGTATCAGAACGTGCTGCTCTTCTTCCACGCCAGGAACATGGGACGAAGAAGGTGAGGAAAGGTCGGGGCTCTGCCGTCCGCCGCGTTGCTACTGAGAGAGCGTTTCAGCATGTATGCGTAGCTCCTTGCGTGGTATGTACGCGAATTTGATGAGATCGGGGAGGAGCGCTCTGGGTGCAAGTCAGCGGGCACAGACATGAAAATTGGCGTCACACACTTGAGTTCGGCGACGTGGGCGAGGTCTGTTGGAGTCGGGTATGTCAGTCGAATAGTCTGGGACGCTATGGTGATGGTAATTTCAAACTTGGGCTAGGACCTAAGGCCTAACTTAGGGCTAATGCGGATCCTTGGGTAGCTTCTCGGCTCGCTACCCTTGGTTCCAAATGTGCTCGGGCCCCGCGCTGAGTCATTCTATTGTGATCACCAACACTCACTTGTCGCACATAGGTTACAGTAGTACATAATTAGCGTCCGCAAAGGAGTAATTCTACTCCTTTTCTGCACCATGTGACATATGAACGCTATGAGACTCTCACTGTTCTGATTGACAGTCCTTTCGACAACAGAAAAGGGGCCATCTTGAGCCAATTAGCTAATGCGCAGCGCTCACCAAAGTGGCGCAGCATTTTCCCATCCCAGCGGGTTTAATCCCACGGTGTCTAACGTCGTTCGGATCCACCACCTCCCAAGCTATCAGTCGTGCTTCGCTCATCTTTCGACTTCCCTATCCACTCCGGCAATGAAGGCCGCCTTTAAGAAACAAATCGGACGTCTCCGATCCCGCTTCGCCAGTAGAGACTCGTCTCCGGCACCTACCCAGCATTCAGACGTACCCAACATGGAACCCACCACAATCCCCAGCGGCTTCAACATTCTTCCGACTCAAGCCGATGACACCAATGCTTTCGCTCTCGAGACTCAGCAGGGAGATTTAGATGTGCCCGAGGTCAGAGGCTCCGTCTCTCTCTCGCCACGCGCTGACAGCTCGAGTGTCGCGAACATGCAGACGAAACCTTGGGATGTTGCCCACTTCATGCAGCACGTCGACCCAGACCTCATGGAGAAATTTGGACGATTTAGAATTCTGGTCATCGGCAGGGCGAATGCCGGTAAGACAACCATCCTTCAGAAAATCTGCAACTCGACAGAAGATCCGGAGATCTTGAATGATCAAGGGAAAAAGGTATGGCTGAACAAGCTTGGATGTGCTGGATGCTAATGTCGTCGATGTGTGATCAGGTTGGTTTTGCGATCGAGGGGTCCAGGGAGGTGAGTGTCATAGCTACTGATATCATTGGAGTGCCTTTGCAAGCCATGTTGCCTTGCACAGCGTGGACTCCATGACATCAATTATGAGATGGTTTTCAAAAGCAACAACAGATTTGTTTTCCATGACTCTCCTGGATTTGAGGCTGGCCGTGAGGATGAGTTTGAGAAGATGAAGGACTTCATCACAGAGCATGCAAATACAACTTTCCTCAAGAGGCAGATCCATGCCATATGGTGAGGGTATATTGTATTGGGTTCTAACCACTACTTTAATATGAGCAGGTATTGTATTCCAATGGATCAATTTCATCGTGCTCTCTCTGTTGCAGAGGAAAGGTTTTTTGGTGAATGTGACACTGGCAATGGTGAT
Organism: Boletus fagicola; assembly: GCA_038093195.1. NCBI lineage: Eukaryota > Fungi > Basidiomycota > Agaricomycetes > Boletales > Boletaceae > Boletus > Boletus fagicola. The sequence goes on along the minus strand of JBBPRX010000700.1, from coordinate 2,275 downwards.
GAATTCTTGTTGATGATCTGCTCTGAGCTGATTGGTTTGGGTGGTAGTGCCAGTTGTGGTACTATTCACTAAATGTGATGCTCTGATAACACAGGCATTCCAGCTTGAAGACCTACTACTGCCTGTACAAGATCAACTTGTGAGGCAGAAGAAATGTGTTGAAGAGATTTTTTCCAAGAGGAATATATGGGGGGATCTATGCAAGATGAAGTTCCCTCCACAGGCATCTGTAAAACTGGAAAGTTTGTATATATACTTCCATCTTGATTTCATTCTGTTGATTATAATACCAGACATGGATACATCTGAGACAGGATGTAACATATTGCTGGAACAGACTGCAGCTGCATTGAATGATGTATCATTGCAGATGTTGTTGATTACAGCACAAGAAAAGAATATTCTACTATGCATTGAGTATGCAGTGAAACAGTAAGTGAAACAGTTTCTGGGTATAAAAGGTATCTATACATATATTGATGCAATAAAGTGCCTTGGTGCCTTATGCAAAGTTCCAGACCACTGATGGGCAAGATCATGATCTGGGTAAGGCATTGGAAAGTTGGTTTCCACACACACAGGTAAGATTTGAGTCAAGAAAATATTGAGATAAAAAATGATTATATGTGTTGGTGATATTGATGGATGGTTAGGTGATTATCATAAAATGAAATTGAACAAGAGCTAGTTGATTGATTGCTTTGTTCTGTCCACAAAGGCTTGGAGAGTATGTATATATTATGCATTGAGGTCATGATAAACTCACATGCATTATGATATTGATAGGATGTAAGTGGTGTATCAAAATAAAAACACACATCATAACCTATTCTACTGCTTGTGCATTACTAGCATGTGAGCAATTTGATGATGACTTGAAAGAGTATTACAAATAAATTAATGTGTATTATTGATTCAAATTCAAAGGAAGTAAGTCATATAGGAATGTATGCAAGTTAGCATCTTATTAATGGATGTTTTGATGCCACTGTTGTGTTTTTTACTATTAGGCAGTAAGTAATGTGTCATGTATGAAAGGGGGTGTGGCTAATGGATTGATATTTGTATCATATGGCATGGTAGGGAGTAAGTGATTTGATTGACAAGATTGGGTTTGTCTTGACAATTGCTATTTGAACAATAGTTTGTGGGTGATGAATTATGCATTCTGAGGCTAGGTGATAATTATAGGCCTGTGTGCTGTGCTTTTGGTTCATAGTGGGTGAGTATTCTATGTGAATATAAAATCAGAACACTGTTAATTGAGCTTTATCCTGCTGGTCTTCTGCTGATAGGTAGTAAGTGGTCTGATGTGGATTTGAAATGAGAATCCTGCTCATCAGCATGCCTCCCTCTTGCTCTCCCATTGACAGCATGTAAGTGGTCTGATGTGGATTTGAGAATTCTGCTCATCAGGATGCCTCCTCATGCTCTTTCATTGACAGCGAGTAAGTGGTCTGATGTGGATTTGAAATGAGAATCCTGCTGATCAGCATGCCTCCTTCTGCTTTTCCATTGACAGGATGTAAGTGGTCTGATGTGGATTTGAAATGAGAATCCTGCTCATCAGCATGCCTCCTCCTGCTCTTCCATTGACAGCAAGTAAGTGGTCTGATGTGGATTTGAAATGAGAATCCTGCTCATCAGCATGCCTCCCTCTTGCTCTGTCATTAACAGCAAGTAAGTGGTCTGATGTGGATTTGAAATGAGAATCCTGCTCATCAGCATGCCTCCTGCTCTTCCATTGACAGTTTGTAAGTGGTCTGATGTGGATTTGAAATGAGAATCCTGCTCATCAGCATGCCTCCTCCTGCTCATCCATTGACAGCATGTAAGTGGTCTGATGTGGATTTGAAATGAGAATCCTGCTCATCAGTATGCCTCCTGCTGCTCTTCCATTGACAGCATGTAAGTAATCTGATGTGGATTTCAAATGAGAATCCTGCTCATCAGCATGCCTCCTGCTCTTCCATTGACAGCATGTAAGTGGTCTGATGTGGATTTGAAATGAGAATTTTGCTCATCAGCTTGCCTCCTTCTGCTCTTCCATTGACAGCAAGTAAGTGGTCTGATGTGGATTTGAAATGAGAATCCTGCTCATCAGCATGCCTCCTCCTACTCTTCCATTGACAGGATGTAAGTAATCTGATGTGGATTTCAAATGAGAATCCTGCTCATCAGCATGCCTCCTGCTCTTCCATTGACAGCATGTAAGTGGTCTGATGTGGATTTGAAATGAGAATTTTGCTCATCAGCATGCCTCCTCCTGCTCTTC
>JBBPRX010000699.1:0-12444 GCA_038093195.1 Boletus fagicola | reverse complement strand
GATTCCAAAGTTTAAAAAGTGGGTACGGACAAGGATCCAGAAAGGTAACGAGGACCCGGCTTTGCATAAACCCGATCTCCTTCCGAGGAGGTTGCATCAGCCTGCCGACCATCGATATCCTTCCCAGTCGCCAGCAAGAGCGGACTTCGTGGATGGCTGCAGGTCAACGTAAGTGAGTGAGTCTTTCTTCATAGATGATCGGATGCGGTGTGTTTAACATATCATCTTAGCGGACGGTCGCGAAATATGATAACAAACGAAACGTTCGTTGCTCCTCCAGTTTGTATGCAGAGACTCATTAGACGTTACAGTCTAAATCACCTACCAAGGCTGCTGACCCCGAGGATCCGAACACAAATACTTCTGATAGCGGACAGGGCTCTGGAGATTCAAAGGAACCTGGGCTAGTGCGTCTTTGATTATTGTGTCCCGTGTTATGGTGGCTCATTTCCTATTAGGCACGGCAAGTGAATGATTCATCTCACCCCCCCGCCAGGGGGGTCCATCTCACGGTACGTGTAGATTCCTTACGCTCGTATTGTGAGACTGACAGTGGATCACACCAGCGAGAGTCAGGCAAAGCTATCCTCAGATTTTCGATCGCGTTTCCAGCGTGGATATGTTGTGGTGCAGGTACCGGAGATGGGACGCATTCATGATTCATCGGGTGATTTGATGCAACACGTGTAGATACCATGCTGAGTATGTCATGAACGAGTTCAAGTTCGTGTTGCCTCGATCGTATGAGTCCCATAATTTGCCTGTCCATGATTCAGCTCGGTAGGATATGCACTCGATAGCTACCAGTGAGGGTGGCTATACGCATGAAGAGGTTGAGGTTCGAAGACGGTGTCTCATTGATTCAAGCTAGTATTGCAAACCTAAAAATACGAACGAAGACGGGATGTCGCGTCTCTTCCCATTTTGATGTTTTTCTTTGTTCAACACGGATCCGAGTACTACTTGGCACGAGCGCTCGCCGCTCGGAGCCTGAGTTGATCAGTCATTCCTCGTCGTAAACAGGGACTCCCTAGTAGATAATCGAATAAGTATATACACTGATGCGGCTACTCGTCCCAGGGACACCATCCACATCAATGAGCTCCTCCTTACATTGCCTCTCTCTGGTGATGATACCAATGAGAAGGAGGCACATTTACACTCCATTTCGAGAACCTTTTGTTCTGACGGCCTGACTCACCTATACTCGATCAACTTTCATGTTGGCGTGTATGCAACACCGACTCGGGGTCGCGGGTCGCTCGTCGATCATATACTCAAAATGCTCTCTCGTTCGCACTCCCACGTATATGAGCCGTTCGATATCACTATCCACAGACAGCAGAGATCTAACATTTACAAGAAAAAATCGATCCCATTCCCGCTTCACTGCGTAGGTCGAATAGTATTCAAAATGGTGGTTGGAAGGGGGACGTTGGTCCCATAATCCGCGCTATCCGACAGGTAAGGCATGTGATGGAAACTATCACACTTTGCAGTCCTGTATTAAATGCTTCGTGGAGGTAATAACCCAGGCAGGGAGGCTGAGACAGTGAGGACGGTCAGTGACGCGTGACAAATGGATAGTGGTGGGACTGCCAGTGGGTAGGGCAAGCGTGTGGGACGCGGAGATGCATGAAAAGGTTATCGCCGTGGAGAGAGCGGAAATAGGGTGCGTGCGGTAGACCAGGTTTGCTACTGGGAATAGCAACAAAGCGAGCATCTGGAGCATTGCCACTGGGGAGAGACTTGTTGGCCCACTCAAACACGACAAAGAGATCGGTGGAATCAAATTCTCCCCGAATGGCGAGCACATCGCCACTTATTGAGGCTCAGCGTAGTCTGGTGAGTCACGGTCGTGACCAGCCCGGTCTGAATCTATGAGGCAAGCCGTCGACAGACGGTCTGGTAAATTTCATTGGGGCGCAAGGGGGGTCTCGGCGCCTCCCCCTCCTAGGCCGTCATTTCTTTGACGTTTGTCGCCATCCTTGCTACTCAAGTCGTCCCCAAATAATCTACCTCGTGCTCTTACTACGATCCTTCTATTCATGAGTCTTTGTCGGCCTTTTTGTATCATCTCACCTCGCTGCGCGAGTCCAACGTTTTGCCCGACTCGGAACAATTCCGAAGTCCACCATGATCGCGTCCACGCTTTTCTTTTTCCTCCTTCCTGCTCTTATCTCAGCCTACGGTTATGTCAACAAGGTCACCATCGACGGCACGGTTTACCGAGGCGGTTCTGTTGGGGCGACCGCAACGATCAGCTCTGTCATTCGTTAGGTCAACACAAGTAGTCCTGTCAAGGGTGCAACGAACCCCGACCCCAACTGTGGTGCGAGTGCCCAGCTGGCCGCAGATGACTTGCCAACGCCAACCCTGGCAGCACCGTCCAGGTTTACTGGGCCGGTGGTACCACTGGCATCTCCGCCGTGAGTGTCATTCTCATTCAATGACACACCGAGGACGCGTACTCATCAATTCGCAATGGCCACACAACACAGGTTCGATCATGCACTACATGGCCCAGTGCCCAAGTTCCTGCGCAATTTACAACTCGAGCAGTGCCGAGTGGTTCAAATTTTCGGAGCAAGGCCTCCAAACTAGTAACACTACCTGATACCAAGCAGAGGCGTTTTACCTTCTTGCCGAAAACAACGCTAACACGTATTCTAGAGTCTGGTTCACCAACGACGGTTACCATCCCCAGCACCCTTGCTCCAGGCAACCACTTGCTTCGTTCTGGAATCATTGCGCTCCAACTGGCTATCACCGAGGGTGGTGCAGAGTTTTACCCTGCCTGCGTTCAATTGTCCGTCAGTGGTTCTCAAACCGGCCAGCCAACGAGCAGCGAAGAAGCCACCTCCCCCGATGCCTACTCGAATACCGACCCGGGTATCTTGACTCCCAACGTAACTCCACTGCGGGATGCGTTTTGCCCACGTCGTTGAGGGGCTTTCCAGATCCACAACCCTCCAATCCAATCCACTTTCCCTGGCCCGCCCGTCGCTTCGTTTGTCTCGGGTGGTTCAGGATATTCTTCCACTCCCCCGGCTCCTTCCCCTTCAACTGCACCTTCCTCTGCTTCTTCCATGGCCGCCCCGTCTGCTTCTTCAACGCCTTCTGCGCCTGTGAATGTCGGAGGCAACCCGGCCCCATCAGTTGCTTCCTCCATCCCCTCACCCACCTCAACCGGAGGGTCAGGATCTACGTGCATGCGCCGCAAGCGGTCCATCCCCGAAATCAGAGTAGAGGGGAAGCGAATGCACAGACGTCGCTACCGTTCCTCACACTAATCGTCATACTCGACGAAGTTGCGCCATCTCTCTCTCTCGCGGGGGTTGACGTTCCGCTCACGCTAATGGCTGTACTTCTGGAAGGGGTGCACGGATGTGTGGATAACATTAATAATGATAATATGGGCTTGACACTCGGACCGAGTCCCAGCCTGGAGCTGCGTTTCTCGCATCGTGTTGTATTAGTTTTCTCCGAGTAGACGCATTGTGTAGCTGTTGTAGTGCACCATGATCGTATCGTTTGTTCGTTTACACGGTTCCACCGTTCAATGATTCCCAGTGAAAGCTGGTTTTGACCATTACCAAATGTAAAACTAAATACTATGTCGAGATAAGATGAGATTCTCCCTTGTAAAGTCACTATTATTATTTAAAAGGCTGAGGCTGAGTGGCAGTGACTCACTAAAGTGAGGGTTAATTGAGATTTTCGATAATATGAGGGGCAAAACGAGGTCAGATCTCGACGCATCTCTGCAGTTCATAATATTTGGACTGATTCACCACGTTCGACTTGGACTTGGGTACTATCTGACTTAGGGGCAACTTGGACGGAGAGTCGTCACATGTAGGAACACTTCCCACGTCACGTATGCGTCGCATCAAACGTTGATAGTATTACTCTTGGGTCCTGACTTTCAACGCGTCGAGTCGGTTGTAGCCCACATTAAAGTAACCGGGGACATCAAGCGCAGGGAGCCATCAAGCGCTAGCAAATAAATATACGGGCCAGCTGTCCAAAAAGCCAAGAACGTCGCCCAAGGCCAATGGGAAGCAGAAACTGGACTCGGAACTCAGACTCCCTTGGCACAAGTATTTCCAGGACGTGAGAACAAGTCAAAGTTCCACATTTTGTTGATCCCAAGGGGTTTCGCTTGAAGCTCGCCAAGGTATGTGTATAGTCACGGGGTACGCAGCACTCGCTTGCAGTATGATCGTATTTATGTTTTTCAAGGTGAGCTACCTGCCGGAGATTCTGGTGTTGCACTTGCTTAGACCACATCAACGGCTCAGGCTCTTGACACCGTCCTTGCATTCGTATCCTCGCGAAAGCACTTGGGGACCACCTTTCCAGTTATACGTTCTTCCGCGGAGGGCCTGCTCAAAGGTCGAAGGTGTATAGGCTATAGCCTTCTTGGCACGACGCTCGACTAATATGCTCGACCCTAACAGACCACCCGATCTCCCCAAAGTGGCCGAACTCAAGTGCGTGATGCTAATTTGCTTGTCCATGCCCACTGACTTGCACCCAGAGCGCTCCTCCCAGATCTCATCAAATTCGCGTACATACCACGCAATGAGTTGTGCATACATGCCGAAACGCTCTCTCAGCAGCAACGTGGCGAACGAAGGAGCCCCGACTTTTCTAGCGCACTTTCTTCGTCGGTTTGATACTCGAGTTTGCAGATAATTCAAAAGGGAAGAAGGAGCAGTCTGTGTAGGTTTGACAATAATGCTCGCCCGTGTGTGTTTGATAATGATGATGATGCATTTTTTAGTACGGGGTTTTTGCTTGCGCCTGCGATGACGCCTGCTGAAACGAAGAAACTGATTAAACGTCGTGACAGGCGATTCGCGCGTGCTGTCAACGAGTAGGTCAATTATTTGATATACCGGCACTTTTTTCGGAACACAGGCTTCTTGTCACGACGTCTGTAGGCGGAGATCTGGTCACTCTTCTCCAAGCTGCTGCCAAGGACCACATCCCGATCAACCCAAAGTCCAAAGGCCGCACAATAGCTGCGCTGCCCGATGACAAGCTGACGATCCCAGGTCCGCGTGAGTGACCTTCCATCAACAAGATTATCCAAGAAATTTGAGATCAGGAATGGTACAAGAATCAAATTGTCGACCGCCGTACTTTCGACGCGAGAGAAGCGAGGCATGGTAGGTCACATCGCTTTACAGGCTTCGAGTTCCCATGTAGAAGATTTTCGCATAAAGCCTTGACGAGCCACTTTCTGAGACGATCCAGCGAGCGCTGCGTAATGCAAGGAAGATCAATTCGTTGTATTTGCATCAGGCGACTGCTCTCAATGCGATTGCGAAAAAGCGCCATGTTATCCTTTCGACTAGTACTGCCTCTGGAAAGAGCATTATATATCAGGTACCTCCAAGTTAATGCTCCTGAAAACCTTGTCGGCTTTAATGCATAGACAGGTTCCGCTGCTGAGATTGTTGGAAGAGGATCCCAGCACAACCGTTATCTTTGTATATCCAACCAAGGTGGGTTTGAGAAGGTGAACCCGTATCGTGTTGGACAACTGTCCTTGCTCTAGGCTTTAGCGCAAGATCAGAGGACAGCATTGGAGCAGCTGTTGTGGTCTAGTTCGGGGTTTCGACATATCAAAGTAGTGACTTATGACGGCGACACGCCGCAGGAATGCAGAGCCGGTTCGTTTGCTTTCTCCCCCTTTTACGTGTATGTGGCATTGGTGGCATGGTTAGCAGAGATTCGGGAGTGTGTCTGCCATGTTCACAAACGTTGTGAGCGACATCCGTGATGGCATAGATCTTAACTTGACTGCATCTAGGGCACAATTCATGCATCGATTTTACCCCACGAAGAACTCTGGAGATCGTTTGTGGCCTCATCATGCTCTTTCCATGGTCCTCACCACTGACCGATAACCTTACAGGTTCTTGGGGAACCTCAAGCTCATGACCGTGGACGAGCTGCATTACTATGCCAACTTATTTGGGAGGTACCCCGTTTCTGAACCGACCGCGAGCGTTGGCACTGATACTCCTTAAGCCACGTCGCACAAGTCATCCGGTAGTTTCGGAGGGTCTGTGTGGCAATTGGCAGTAAGTACATCTCACTTGAGGACCAAACTTTCCTAAAGGAACATGCAGGGATAAGATCAAGATGTCATATTCGTATCTTGCAATGCGACGATCGCAAATCCAGCCCAACACATGAAACATCTCTTTGGCATCGAGGTACGTACTGTGTCGTGGTCCGAACCACAAGCTAAGCCCGATCACACAGGAAGTGGAAGAGGTCATGGAAGACGGTGCTCCGTCGGGGATCAAGGACTATATCGTGTGGGATCCGCCATTTGTGGATGACCAAGCACCGAAGTTGGGGCGAAACAATTCGATATCGGAGGCAACTAGATTGATGCGGTTTTTGATGAAGCGGAGAGTTCAAGCGATTCTCTTTTGCAAGGTAGGTTGGCTGGGGCTCGACTGAAATGACGTGAGCTAACGATTGAGTACGCGCATTTTAGATCCGCAAAGCGTGCGGGTTGGTGAGGGGTGGAGGCACTTTTTGCAGGAGATTTGCTGACATTGTGGTGTAGGTCATGAAGACGCTTCGTGCAGACCTTCGTGCAGAAGGTCGACTGGATATCCTTGCCAAAGCCATGCCGTATCGTGGAGGTCCGTGGCAAACCTCATTTCAGCATCTTGCTGTTGATCAATCTTTCCTCAGGTTACTCTCAAGAGGTGGTCTTCTGCCTTGCTGTCTTCTCATAGTCCAGCTGACAGACATTCATAGGACCGACGACGGATCAAGCACGAAGTCTTCTCCGAGAATCTTCTCAGGATTGTTGTGACGAACTCTCGGACTCGCAGTCGACATCGGTGTTCTTGACGCTGTCATCATGCTTGGATTTCCGTATGGAACAGCGAACTTCGTGCGTCATCCGTCCTGTCTATATCTGGAGTGAGAATATCACCTCAACACGACCTTGCCAGCGCCAACAAGCCGGACGAGTGGGTCGCAGGACGCGCGACTCGTTCACAGTCCTCGTCGCAGACAACCTTCCCACTGGCATCGACCAGCACTATGTTCAGCACCCTGACGACCTGTTTGATAAACCAATGAACAACCTCATGGTCAACCTCGATAACAAGGTAATCCTTGAGGCACATTTGCAGTGTGCGGCGCAGGAGATGCCGTTGTGTAAAGACAACTGCGTGTACTTTGGTCCATTGTTCAATGAGCTGTGTGATACGAAGCTGAGCGGGGATAAAGATCGCTGGTGAGTGAATGCGTACAGTATGGGAGGTGAACTGGAGCTCAATTTCGGTACATTGTGTTTGGGCTAGGTACCATGCACATCCCAAGTTCCTCCTGTATCCCGTCAACTTGAAGCATGTCTCCATTTTCAGGTGCTGAGGATGAGAAGTACACCCTGGTGAATATCACAAAAGAAGTGCCAAAGGTATTGGAAGAGATTGAGTTCTCTCGTGCGCTCTTTGAGGTATACGAAGGAGGTGTGGCATGGTCGTCTCATCTTCCCGTAACGTTGCACTGGCGTTCATGTATGCCACATAATTCATGCACCAAGGACAGACGTTCATCGTGAGTCGACGCCATCCGTGGTGCCTGCAATTGATCAGGTGCGATTGGGTGAAAGAGGTGAGCACAAAGATGGCAAAGCTCATTCGAGTAGACGTCAACTGGATCACTTCTTTAGTGATGTAGACGCGAAGCAAACGTGGGGTACCGGAGTGATCCCAGATTCGCCGTATCTCGCATATTTCGGATGTAAGCGTATGGAAAACGATATTGTATGTTCATGAGCAAGTCTGCTTCTAGATGTGGACATGGACATGGTCGTGTATGGTAAGTCAATTGGCACCGTCGACACATCTTGCGCTCACAATCACGACCCATTAGGGTTGTACAAAATCAGGCATGAGCTGCCCTACACACGTACAACACCCACTCACATTGGTGCAGGAACAAGTGAATCCCGGACGTCATCGACGTCGACACGCCTCCCTGGGAACGCCAAGACACCGATTCTGGTTCGACGTCCCAGACCTGATATTAGGCCTGGTGCGGTCCAAAGGCCTACGACCCACTGAAGCGATCCACTCTGTATCACGCGTGGATGAACCAGTTCGCGTTGGTGGCAGAGCTGAAGACGGAGTGCAAGGCTGTGGAGAAGGAGTAAAAGGTTGTCGCCTCGAGGCGGAAGCGGCCGGCGAGGTAATGTGGGACGGAGGATGTGGTGTAGATCTCGCTGAGTCATTCGATATAGGCTCATTATTTTACGACGCGTCGGGCAAGAGTGGTGCCTCTGCGCAAGGATTCGATCATGGTAGGTTCAATTACAAAGTTACTCATTTGTTTAAAGCTGACCCCGAAGGTCACGCATGATAGCAACTGAGACTCTGCGCAAAGCCCACGACGCTGTCGAGCGTTGTCCATGTGCGGAAGGCTGTGTGTATTGTAAGTCCTCGACCTTTCTTGCCTTGATACACATCCCGATCCCAAACATGACATTGACCTCCCCCCCCAGGCGTTCACAGCACGACATGCAGAGAGGAGAACAAGGTGGTGTCCAAGTTGGGCGCACTACTCGTCCCACGTGGGCTTCTCGGTCTAGAAATTAACCCAGAGTGTACTCCGGAGAGGGTGGACGAGGAGACGAGATTTGATACGATCGTGGAGGCAGAGGTGAAGATTGTCCACTGAATGCTGAGTGGTCTGAGTGTATATATTTCTCATTTCGACGGAGCTGGATCTGATGAATGTCAGTGAATGGTGGGGCACTTTGAAGGCCTCAATAGTGTGATGACTCGTCTGCTCAGTCATTCAGAATAAGCCTGATATTATTGGAATGCTCATTGCATGGGTCCACAGCTAATTGGATGACCATCCACATCATCTGAGTTGGTCAAACAGATAACCCCCTCAACCTGATTGGAACACTTTCTCCAAATCCTCACAACCAATGCCACTCACTTACTGTAACCCTTCCTCCAAATCCAAATGCTGAATGATACTTGCTATGAGATCAAGTGAGTATGTGAACAGTTATGTCACTTGACTACCTACACAAAGGGTGATGCATGATAACATTCATGACAAGTTTTTCTTTTTCAGCCCAGTCATCAGCATCAGAATATCTGACAAAGAGCTTGTCCAGTGTCTCAGATACCTGAGCAGATATCCCAGATGCTTGATACCTTTGTACTGCCAAGGTAAAGGGGTCATCAGACTGGCTTTGAACCAGGGTAAAGGAGTATTGAAGAAGTAGCAAAAGGTCTATTAAGGTCTATATCATAGGTATCAACATCCAGAATTAATTGACTTGCCAATACCATTTTGAAGGATCTCTTTCTTTCCCTTGGCTGGCCCTTTAATCTGGAATACATGGGGAATTGGTATAATAAACATATATTCCAAGAATAGACATGCCATGGACATTGCTTCTCTTGTTGGAAGAGTGTCCTGGAGTACATGATATTATATTAGTAAATACATTGCATAATTGGATGATAAAAGACTTACTGAGTGGGACTGAGGATTTTTTCTCACAATCTGAATAATATTAGTTGTATTATATAGGCCTTGAGGGTAAAACTGACTCTCTATTCAAATAATAAATAAGAATATTTAAATTATTAGACAGATACCTTACCTGCTGAATAACAACAAAGCATAAATGTAAATAACACAGAAATATTGCATGACAAAATATAACCTACATCCTATAGGTAGATTAATTCATACTGTAGCTGCAGAATTCTTAGAAGTAGTAAGATAATACTTACCAGCTACACATAATTTCAAGAATAATAGAATTATGCCAAATTTGATGATAAGTACAGTATAATGAGAAAATGCAGAGGTCCATTCTAAATCAGGTCACTTACCTTCTATAGTGTACAAAGTGAGGTACAGTATGTGTATATGTATTAGTGGTGCAATTTGTTGATCCACATGATATTATTACCTGCTATAAGGATAAAAGTCAATGTTAATTGCTAAATCACATTCTAACTGTCATTTGAAATTGGATGACTTACTTCCTATCAATAGGAAAATGGAGGAACAAATACACATGAATTGACCAAATAACCAATATAAAAGCACTTACAAACTATTAGTAAAACAGTCAGGAAAGTAAACAGGATAGAAAGAAATCTTCATTAGCATTTGCTTTCCAAGGGATATTAGAGTACTGACTTCCTAGAGCAGGAGAAGACATGTTGATGAGAAGAATTCTCATTTGAAATGTACATCAGATGACTTACTTCCTATCAATGGGAGAGCAGGAGGCATGCTGATGAGCAGGATTCTCATTTCAAATTCACATCAGACCACTTACAGACTATCAATGGGAGAGCAGAAAGAGGCATGCTGATGAGCAGGATTCTCATTTCAAATCCACATCAGACCACTTACAGCCTATCAATGAAAAAGAGGCATGCTGATGAGCAGGATTCTCATTTCAAATCCACATCAGACCACTTACAGCCTATCAATGCAAGAGAAGGAGGAGGCATGCTGATTGGCAGGGTTCTCATTCCAAATCCACATCAGACCACTTACTTCCTGGCAATGGAAGAGCAGAAGGGGGCATGCTGATCAACAGGATTCTCATTTCAAATCCACATCAGATCACTTACTCTCTATTAATGGGAAGGCAGAAGGAGGTGTTATGATTGGTGAAACCACCCCCGGTTTTTCCTTTCCTCTGACTACCCAGGAGACTACACCCGAGGATCACCCCACTTGGACTCTCAAGGATGACATCCTTTCCGGCCTAGAGGAGTTCGCCATATCAGACTCCATCTGGACCAACCTCTTCAACGACATCCCTTTCCCACCTGAGGCTGTTCCAACACAGCCTCACTAACCTCGCCTCATCACGTGCTTCTCACGTGCCACGCGTCTCGCATCTCTACATGTCGACGTGTTCTTCCTCTTTCATTGAACACTGCCTCCTCAACCGTGTTCTCCTTATACGTGGTCTCGTGATCCTTACCTCATATGCGCGTCCCCTCTTGTGTTGTGACGCGTCTCTACGCATCTTTGCCTGCCCTTATTCCCTATTTCCTTATTTAGCTGGACCGGCCCTAAACCACTCTACAAGTATATATATTAGGGCTCCGCCTGTATTCCTTCTTTAACCTAGACCTACACAATCCAGTGTACTCTTCTGTTCCTTGCTATCCCCTCCAGCAAGCCTCGCTTACTCTCTTCTCATCCTCCCCTCCTTCCACCTAGCACCACCTAGTCAACCGCCTTCAAGCTATCCAGCTCCACCCTAGTGACAGAGGTCACTCTATTGACAGAGGTCAATCTGTTGACAGAGGTCAACACCGATCGGGCACACCAGTAACAGAGGTTGCACCAGTGACAGAGGTCACCACAAGATACTTCAACAGGAGTTACACTCTCGTGTAACTTGTTAAGTTCTTCAAACTTAACAGGAGGCAGCTAATGAGCAGGATTCTCATTTCAAATCCACATCAGACCACTTACAGCCTATCAATACAAAAGGAGGCATACTGATGAGCAGGATTCTCATTTCAAATCCACATCAGACCACTTACAGCCTATCAATAAAAAAGGAGGCATACTGATGAGCAGGATTCTCATTTCAAATTCACATCAGACCACTTACAGACTATCAATGGAAGAACATGAGGAGGCATACTGATGAGCAGGATTCTCATTTCAAATCCACATCAGACCACTTACATCCTATCAATAAAAAAAGAAGGCATACTAATGAGCAGGATTCTCATTTCAAATCCACAATAGACCACTTACAGTCTATCAATGCAAGAGCAGGAGGAGGCATGCTGATGAGCAGGATTCTCATTTCAAATCCACATCAGACCACTTACAAACTATCAATGGGAGAGCAGGAGGGAGCATACTAATGAGCAGGATTCTCATTTCAATTGCACATCAGAGCACTTACAAACTATCAACAGGAGAGCAGGAGGAGGCATGCTGATGAGCAGGATTCTCATTTCAAATCCACATCAGACCACTTACAGCCTATCAATGAAAAAAGAGGCATGCTCATGAGCAGGATTCTAATTTCAAATCCACATCAGACCACTTACAGCCTATCAATGAAAAAAGAGGCAATGAGCAGGATTCTAATTTCAAATCCACATCAGACCACTTACAGCCTATCAATGGAAGAGCAGGAGAATGCATGCTGATTAGCAGGATTCTCATCTCAAATCCACATCAGACCACTTACAAACTATCAATTGGAGAGTAGGAAGCATGCTGATCAGCAGGATTCTCATTTCAAATCCACATCAGACCACTTACATACTATCAATGGGAGAGCAGGAGCCATGTTGATGAGCAGGATTCCCATTTCAAATCCATGTCAGACCACTTACATACTATCAATGGGAGAGCAGGAGCCATGTTGATGAG
>JBBPRX010000698.1:0-12462 GCA_038093195.1 Boletus fagicola | reverse complement strand
TCGGAGATCTCGAACTCCGGTTCTCCGTCTACTTCAATCGGAGGTGGAGGAGGTTGTACCCTGTTCAGAATAGTGTTGGGTACTGCAGGTTCTATCTCAGAGATGTGGAAAATGGGGTGAACCGATTTCATAGAGTCTGGAAGACGGAGTGTGAAGGAGTGAGAACCTGCCTGAGCGATGATACTATAGGGCCCTAAATTCTTCTTGGAGAGTTTCTTAGAGGGTCTATTAGAGTGGAAGTACTTTGCTTTGACGAAAACCTGATCTCTAACTTTAAAGTCTGGAGCCAGAGTTCGTCTAGCATCCGCGGGTCCTTGGTATCGCTCTTGGGTGGCAGACATCTCCTCATGGAGGAATTGATGGAGGGAGTTGAGGTTGATGGAATATTCTTGTGCCCTTTCAGAGGTAAGATCACGCTCAGGATGTACTGCGATGTTGGGATGGTAGCCTTTATTAGCGAAGAACAGTGAAACATCAGTGGTTGCGCTCAGAGAGTTGTTGTAAGCGAACTCTGCTAGGGGTAGGAGTTTGGACCAGTTATCTTGCTGGTAATTGCAGTAGACTCGGAGGTATTGTTTGAGCGTCTGGTTTATATGTTTTGTCTGACTGTCTCCCTCGGGATGATAACCAGAGGTGAAATGGAGGCGGATGTCCAAGGCTTTTCCTAGTGAGCAGAAGAAATGGGACACAAATTCCAAACCTCTATCGGAAGTGATGTGGGAAGGAACTCTGTGCTTAGAGAAGACATGGAGTAGGAATAGTTTTGCTAACTCCGGAGATGTAATCGTGTTGTGTGTCGGGATGAAGATACATTGTTTGGATAGACAATCCATGACAACAAGTATAGCTGTAAATCTGGAGGATGCAGGGAGTTGTTTGATGAAATCCATGGAGATGGAGTTCCATGGTTTCTCGGGAATGGGGAGTTGTTTCAACAACCCGTATGGTCAGTGTCTTGGAACCTTTGCGTGGGCACAGGATGTACAGGAGGAAACATATTCCTTGACAAAGGTCCTGATTCCTGGCCAGGTGTATTCACAACGGATGAGTTCCAGTGTCTGGTTCTGACCGAAATGTCCAGAGAGGGGATGGTCGTGTTTGTACTGGAGTATGTGGAGTTGGAGGTTATTAGCATTGGGGATGTAGATGTGGTTGTCGAGACAGAGGAATCCGTCATTGTCAACAGACCAGCGCGAGTCGGGGGTATTGGACATGTGGAGTTCAGCCAGCGGGTCAGATGGGAGTGCAGAGAGTATATCACTATGGAGTTGCTCGACGTGAACAAGGTACTAGCCTGGAGTACTGGGGCTGCAAGGTAAGTTGCTCGTAGGGACGAAGCAAGTTGCTCCTGGGTGAATACTGGGCGGAAGTTGTGGGGGTTGACGCAAGCGTAGTCCTTATCCCCCCTCTTTGGAGTAGATGTCCCAGCGTGTAGTGAGGGCATCGGGCTTCGCACCAAGCCATCCAGGGTGGAAACGAATGATCATGTGGAATTGGGAGAGGAACTCCGACCACCGGGCTTGCCAGCAAGTCAGGAGTTTCGTAGTCGCAAAATACTTGAGGTTCTTGTGGTCGGTGACAATGTCGATCGGAGTGCCAGAGCCTTCAAGGTAGTGTGGCCAAGTCTGGAAGGACTTGTGAATGGCAAGGAGCTCCTTATCATGGGTGTCATAATTGAGTTCAGGAGCGGTGAGGGTCTGAGAGAAGAAAGCGACTGGCCAGATTTCTTCATCCGGGCAATGGATGGAAAGGATACCAGCTATGGCGTAGTCAGAGGCGTCAGTCTCTGTGATCATCGGAGCATCCAGATCCCAGTGAGTAAGGATCATTAGCTGTAGTGAAGGCCTCCTTCAGCTTCCGGAAAGCGGAACGACAGTCGTCAGAGAAGTTCCATGGAGTGCCTTTATGAGTAAGGTGAGTCAAAGGAACAACAATATCAGAGTAGTTTGCTATAAAGCAACAGTAAAAGTTTGCGAAACCGAGGAAGGACTGGATGTCCTTGACTTTCCAAGGTTCCGGCCACTCCTGCACAGTCTGCACCTTGTCCGAAGACATAGAGAGACCGGAAGGGGAGATGTTGTAGCTAAGGTACTCAGTGGAGTCTGTGGACCATTCACATTTTTCTGATTTGGTGTAGAGGTTTTGTTTGCGGAGCCTCCGGAGGACCTCCTGGACATGTTCCTTGTGGGAAGCCTTGTCCTCGGAGTAGATCAGAATGTCGTCCAGATAGACTATAATGCAAACATTGAGGAGATCAGTGAAGATAGTGTTTACAAACTGCTGGAATGCTGCAGGGGCATTCATGAGGCTGAAAGGCATGACCAGCCACTCATACAAGTCATAGTGCATCTGGAAGGATGTCTTCCATTCATCTCCCTCGGCGATGCGGACTAGGTGATATGCATGCCGGAGGTCAATCTTGGTATATATCTTGGTGTGGCTCGGAGCATCTAGGAGGTCGGAGATGCAGGGAAGGGGGTAGCAGTCTTTCTTCGTGTTTTGTTAAGTCCTTGGAAGTCAACACAAATGCGGAGGGAACCATCCTTCTTGTAGATGAAGAGGACTGGAGCGGCGTGAGCAGAGGAGGAAGGACGAATGAACCCCATTGCTAGGTGCTCATTGAGGAAGGTATGGAGAGAGCCGAGTTCAGATGGAGAGAGGGAATAGGTAGTACCCAATGGAGGGGATGCTCCATCCTCCAGGTCGATCTTTAGGTCATATTCACAATGTGGAGCAAGGGTGGAAGCCTTGCTCTTGCTAAACATGTCAGAGAAGTCGTGATACTCCGGAGGGATTCTGGAGAGATCGACCTGTTCAGGAGGGGTGATGGAAGCAGAGCGGAGATCACACTCCTGGGGGTGGAGTTGCAGGCTAAACTGGACAGAGCCCTCAAAAGGTGGCAAGCCAGTGCGAAGGCAGGTGCACTGATGAGTGCAATGGGCAGAGCCTTGCGATCAGAGAAACACAGTGGATCAGGGGTGGGTTCAGCCAGAGGAAGTGATTCCACAGGCTTCGGAGGAGAGCTCGGAGGTGCTGGCAGATGCTATTCAGGTGTACGGAATGATACACTGCTTGAAAACCAATCAATCAACGAATTGTGGCAGGTGAGCCAGTTGTGTCCTAGAACAAGGGAGCAAGTAGAATCCAGCGGAGTGACATAGAACATCGTCGGAATGATGTCACCGGTTGGGAAACGGACGGAGAGGTTAATGGCTTGGGTGATAGTGCTGTTGGATGTTCCATTGAAGAGGTGGAGTTGGAGTGGAGGCATGGGGTAGGTGGAAAGTCCATTTTTATTAATGAATGTTGTATCAATAAAACAGTCGGAGGAACCGGAGTCTACAAGCGCGGGGAATGGAGAGATTGGATAAGATACTAAAGTGACTGAGGGCATAAGCGACTTAGGGTCTGAAAGAGCGGACACATTGAGACAGATCTCCTTGGGTGCATGGGCAGGTTCAATGCAAACTTCTGTCCATGTGGAGTCAGAGAGATTGTGGACTATTTTTTTGCCTCCGAGGTGGAGACCTCTGGTTTAGTTTCCGGAGTTGTGGTTGTAGCTGCATGACCCTTAGCTGCCCTGGAGGTAGACTTCAGGCAATTCTTTGCCATGTGGCCAGCAAAACCACAGAACATACATAGCTTGTTATTGAAGCGGCGTTTTTGCTCTTCAGAGGTGAGCTTGCCGTCTTTCCCTAATTTAGACGACAGGTCTGGTTTCGGAGAGGTAGTAGCGCCTTTGCCTTTGGAGTCCTTAGACTCCTTGGTGTAAGTGGATGGACGGGTGGAGGTAGATGCAGAGGTGGATGATTTCTTGGAGGGTTTAGAGGAAGAGGGTTGGACGGAGGGAGTCTTCATCTGATGGCTAATCTCAGACTTGCGCTCCCAGTAGCATGTGTCAATTGCCTGAGCGAGGTAACGAAGCTTGGAGAGTGTTGGGGGTTTCCCAATGTGAGATATTTCGTCTTTGATGCAGTCCGGCAGACCGTTATAGAAATGATGTCAGAGAGCACCTTCTCTGCATCCACAGACTTGCAAAGCAACCCTATTAAACTCGACCACATACTTATTGATGTGTTGTCCCTCTTTCATGGACAAGTGATCGAGCGGTGCTCTGCATCTCTGACGGGGTCGTGCAGACCAAAATTCGCCTGAAGTTCCAGGATGAACTCCTTGTAGTTGTCCATCCAGAACAGATGTTGGTTTGGATCTTCCATCTGGAGGAGGTCCGGTTCAAACCATTCCAGAGCCATGCCCTTGAGGTACAACTGTGCAAAGGTCACTTTGGTGCAGTCAGAGCTAAACGCTTGAGGGTGATCTTGAAAGTTGAGTTCACATTGTACCAAGAAGACCCGGAGTTTGCAGGGGTCTGTTCTGTCAAACTGGTCCAGTTCTCAGACTTTGGTGTGTGGGGTAGAGTTGGAGGGAGGATGGTGAGTGGAACGAGCAAGACCGTTAATGGCATTGGCAAGTAGGGCGAGGGTGTTTCGCGGGATGGTTCATCATCAGTCTCTTCGTCCAGTTCATTGTTTACATGGAAGTCAGGGTCATCACCGTTGTTATCCAGATCACTATCAGGGTCGTCTCCTGGAAGGCCTGGAGCTCCTGGAGCATCACCGGTGTTCAGAGTTTGGAAGGAGGACGCCCTTTGAGTTGATTGTTGGCTATTGTGAGAAGAGGCCTTGGCGTCTTCTTCTTCGTTGAGCTCGACGATGTGGCCTCTGGGAGCAGGGGACTCCGGGGGAGGACGCCCTTGAGAGATGGATGTGGGTGTGTGTCTGGCGAAGAATCCACGGAATTGATCAATGAGTTCTGGACCTCATCAACTACTTCCGAAGAAGCTTAGTGGGTTGTATTGTGGGGATGGGGGGCGATTCATGCCTAAGGGGCGAGTGCGAGATCTGGTAGTACGTGTAGCCATGGAGGGTTTAAGACTTATGACAAGTAGAGTTCAAATATACTGTTAAAACTGGGTAAACTCTGGAGGGAACTCCGAAGGAGTGAAGTTACTTGGGTCGGACAGGACTTTGGCTTCACCGTATGTGGTGCACCCTTGTCAATGTCTAGGTGTCCTGGATTTCGGAGGGGGTCGGAGTTAAAGGACTTCAAGCATCGGGAATGCTAAGTTGAGGAAGGGATTAGAGTGGAGCCATCAAGGCTCAGATGGAGAAAGGAGTTTATCTTGATTGATATTCGAACTGAGGAAATACAGAGGAATACCAGAGGTTTATATACAATGGAGGATGGAGATTAGTCAGGGAGGTCATAAAGGTTTGTAAGTATCTCTGGAATGCTGATTGCCAGAGCTGTGCTCCTAAGCGAGCACAGGATAGGAGAGGTACTGAGAGCGGAGCTTCACCATAAGAAAAAGAACAATAGTATTTTACAAGAGAAACAGAATGGAGAGAAACTAAGGTACAAATCCGGAGGTCAGGAGTTGCATCTCAAACGAGAATGCACTGGAGTTCATATGTATGGGAATGGAATGAGTTTGGAGGACTGGAGTTGTACTTATTGGATTATATGGGATATGATATCCATGCCTCTCTCCTTTCGTCTTATCAGGAAACACCAGAACACAGCCCCAACTTCCTCCGAGCTTCACCGGAACTAATTGGAACAGCCGAGGAATACGAATTGGAAATGATTGTCAACCATCGGAAGAGATTGGGACGAAACCAGTACCTGGTCCATTGGAAAGGCTATTCCACAGCCGAATGAACATGGGAACCAGAAACCAACCTGGGCAATGCCAAGAAGATCCTGGAGGACTATAAAAAGAGAGTCAGACTCTGAATGCCTCTCTCATCCCAACCACCACCATTTCCCTTGACCAATGCCCTTCCCCTTCGTTGCCTCCGTCCCACTATCCACCCGCATCTCTCACCTCACTCCTGCTGATCATCGCCTCATCTATGTCGCACTCCTGGAGAACAGAGAAGCATCGGCTGCGCTTCAACGCCTCCCGCTCTTCTCCTCCTCCGACTCCCTTATCAGGCTTACTGGACTCTATTGTCAGTATGCCACACTTCACTCCCTTCTCCCCTGGGCCACCAGACACCCGACAAGTTCCTCTATCTCCTTCATCGACCCCTTCCACTCTTCGCTGGAGTTGTCGGCCATCATGGCTGTCGAACAGGCAATCCTCAAGATCATAAACTCGTCCCTTGATCTCCTCCACGACGAGGGACTTAACCTCTGCATCTCCATCCTTCCTATATCCATTGTCGCCTCTTTCCTACACCCTGTCCTCTACGCTCTCCCCAAGAGCTTCCGAGCAGCCTACTTTGACAACTCCAACGTTGTCCCAGACTATCAATCATCTGACTCCTCCCCAGGAGACTCCCCCTGTCTCAGACAAGGCAATGCCCATCGAGGACCTCATCCTATCATTGGAAGCCGAGTTGACATTGGGACCCTCTCTCACTCCCCACCTACCAGACCTTCCTCCCCCATACCCACTTCCCCTGTCATCCCCACATTCCCCAGACCCCTACCTCCCTGTCACCCCATCAGACACTGTTCCTGTATGATCCTCTTTACTGCCGGACTCCCGTCCGACCCCATTCGCCGTCTGGCCACCCCATTGGGCTCAGCTACAGAGCCTCTCCCCACTCCTTCTGTTGTCATTCCAGATGGACCCCTCGTCAACCAGACCACCACTGGATCCCCTCCCTCAGACTCAACTACAGCCATGGATAGTAGTCCCCAATCCTCTGTGGACTTCCCACTTCGCATGCCTGGCTCCCTTCCTTTATCCCCCCGTATATCCATGGTCCCCATTCAATGCTTTGAATGTCGGCAACCCAGACATATCCGCGCTGACTGCAGCCATTACTGCTGCCCCTCCTGCCACCAATCTGCTCCAGGACACCCCCAATACCGTTGTCCCCACCGACGTTGCAACTGTTGCAACTCCACCGAGCACACCTGGCAGCAGTGCACTTTCCACGACATCAACCCCATCACTTGGGACATATCCAATTATGAAATCAATGAAGGAGACCGGAGTTCTTGAATCTGAGATGGTACTTCAGATGTACTTGGAGGGTAATGTTATGATTGGTGAAACCACCCCCAGTTTTTCCTTTCCTCTGACTACCCTGGAGGCTACGGCCAACGACCACCCAGCTCGGACTCTCAAAGATGACATCCTTTCCAGCCTAGAAGAGTTCGCCATACCAGACTCCGTCTGGAACGACCTCTTTGACAACACCCTCTTTCCTCCTGAGGCTGTTCCTAAACAGCCTCATTAACCCTACCCATCATGTGCTTTGTGTCTCACGTTGCAACGCATCTTTACACATCTTTATGTGTCTACATGTTCCTGTTCCCTTCTCGAACACTGCCTCCTCAATCGCGTTCTCTCATATGCGATCTTGTGATCCTTACCTCATATGCGTCTTGTGTCTCATGTCGCGATGCGTCTCTACGCATCTATGCCTGCCCTTATCTTAGTTTCCTTATTTAGTCTGGCCTGTCCTAAACCTCTTTACCAGTATATATATTAGGGCTCCACCTGTATCATCTCTTTAACCTGAACCTACACAATCCAGTGTAATCTTCTGCCGTTCCTTGCTATCCCCTCTAGCAAGTCTCAGCTTCTCTCCTCCTCATCCTCCCTTCTGCCTAGGACCGCCTAGGCATAATCCACCATGGCCACCCTCAAGCATCAAGGCTTGTCGAGAACCTTTGAGCATACAGGCTCATTGAGTACTGGGCACCCCAGTGACAGAGGTCACCAAATCATACTTCACCAGGAGTTACACTCTCGTGTAACTTGTCAAGTTCTTCAAACTTAACAGTGCCAAGGTTGTCCTTGTTGAGGGTCCTTTGAAGCATGCATTCATCGGTGGCAGGACCATACTTTGGGAAGTTGGAAAAAGTGGGCTCAATTGCAGAAGGTTCAAGAGGATGGTGATGGTGATATGGAAGACTTTGGGATGTGGAAGGGTCCCGAAAAGAAAAGTCATGAGGTGGAAGAAGATGACGCATGTAGACTTCCTCTCCCAGGTCCTGATTTGAACTACTCAGCCTGGCTGAAAGCAATCAAGCCTCACAGTGACACCCCATGAGCTATACATACATACAATTGTATATCTGAAAATCAACCATTTCTACAACTTAGATTTCAACTCATGTGCTCTGAGTTCAAGTCATTATCAGGAAACTCACACGGTAAGTCCTATATATGACTTGTAGGCTCCAGACACCAATGACGATCTGATATCAAGGATCACAGTGCCATGATGTTCTGTTTCTTTCACACCCAGTCATCCTCTCCTCTTTATTTCAGATAACTCGGATCCATAAGACATACCATTACCATGTTCTCTGTCCCCTGAAGATTTTGATTGCCTCTTGCCAGTGAGGCATCGTGGATCCCGAGTTGGCCAACTTGAAGTTGTTCAACTTGCACAGCTTGGCATATGTACTACGGTGAAGAACTCCATTCCCAGTTCATCCCAATACTTCCCAGCTCTTATCTTATGCTTGCTAACCCTGTCCTCAAGTTTGTTAAACTTACCTGTGTGGTGCTTGGTCCAACTGTGGACAACTTGAACCATTGATGGGCTGCTGCTGTTCTTGTGCCCAGATGTTGCCTCACACCGCTATGTATACTAGTAGTATGGACATTTTTTCATGGCAGATCATGATGTAGTACAACAATATGTTGTGCTAGTACACCAATGGGCACAAATATCCATCCCCCACTCTGTGCTACTGTGGGGACTCTGAAGAGAATATATGTGATGTGGGTGAATGGATGGCTGTGCTGTTGTCATACTGTGTCACTGTCACACTGTCACACTGCTGTAAATTAATGTAGTGGTTGTGGGAACTGTTCCAAAAAAGGTGATTTGCTGATGTAGTGTCTCTCTTGAGGCCACTATCCTCAGAATACTCCTTGGATCTACTAGAACACCTTACTTGCTTAGACTATCAAGTGTCTCTTGCTTATTCCACCACTCTCGACTACAACACAGTGTGAGTGTCTCCCACATCATTCCTTCCTTGCTGTCACCTCTGCCTGGAGTATCTTTGTACTTCAATAGGTTATGTTAGAACTAGTGTACCAGAGGCTAGCTATGGTACATTACTCTAGTATTGAAAACTTAAGTAAAAAGGTAACTCACCTCAGCTGTTGCCTAAGGTGGGCAAGAACAACTGAGGTGGTTGATAATGAAGAAGGGGTTTATATGGTATGTGGTGAAGGCATACTTGTACTACAATATATGTATGTAAGGAAAAAGGGTCTGAGGGAAGTGTGGTAATGTATGTTATAGGATTAACTGATGAAAAGAAAAGGTTGAAATGAGATTATAGTAGTTCCGAGTCTTCCGAGTCTTTCCGAGTTTTTGGAAAGGTGTGGGAAATTTCTGGAACCACTTCCGGAATGGAGTTTCCAAGCTTGGAAACTCGGCACCACACTTCCAGGTCAAAAGTGGAAAGGATCTAACTACTCTTGTGTTGACTCTTTCTGGATGTCAGGATCACTGGAACCAATTCCGGGATTGGTGGTATTTTGTCAGGTTATGAGCCCCACTTAGGCTCTTGGGTCTGTCTATATGATGCCCTTCCCCAGCCTAGCAATGGAGAGTGTGAGCACTTTGATTGTTCTTTGGATTTTCCTTTTAGTCATGCTGATTATTGCTCTCTTTGAGCAAAGCATGAGCCTTGCTGTGTTTGCAGCCATTGTGCTCAGTGCTGACTCTTGGATCATCTTTTTGCGGTTCATCTCTGATACTTGAGCAGTTGTACTGATATGGAGAACTTCCTTTTTTGATTGGGTCTTTTGGTGGGACTTGCAATTGCAGCCCAACCCGACTTTGTTTGTGCAACCACAACATTGCCCTGAAGAGGTTCATCCACAGGCACCTTTACCTCGATGTTCTGTATATTCTTGTGTGTACATCAAACCACCACCTGAGTCATTGTACTCTAGGTGAGAACCGAGATGTTCTTGGTTATTCTCAAGTTGAGAGTAATCACCTTTGGCTATTCCATCCGGAACAAGCCAGACATCTTTTTAGATCTGAAACTCCTCTAGTTAGAGATCCAGTTCCACCATATCCTTACACCAATCCTTGTCATCAAGCTTGTACCAACACAACTCCAACTCCTCCATCTATTCCTCCTACTACTTCAGTAATCGCTGATCCACCTTTATCTTACACATATGGTGATGATCAGGATGTCATCTGACTCTCCACAGCCCCAGAACAATCTGCCCCAGCCACCACTTCCTCTCTAGCAACACCAGCCACATCTGGCTTGCTACCATTCAGTTCTATCCATGTTGTTCTTTCTTCCAGCTCTATGTCATGATGAGCTGATCCTCTTTCCAGAACAACAATTGTTGAACAACCAGATCCTCTACATAGAAACCGTCAGAGGAGAAGATGACCAAGGACAAGATGCAGTATTTCACAAGATGCCCAGGTTCTTCCAGATTCAACCCCTGGGACTAGTCCAGAACCTGAAAGTGGACCTTCTGGAAACCTCTAGAATGGCTCATTGCAATACACAAGTCCATGGGTTCTATCCCTGGTCTCATACTATCAACTTATTTTCCTATTAGGGTGAACATCTGGCTATGGTTTATGAAGGAGCTGGTTTAGCCTTTTCTGTACAGTCATACATATTTTGACACACCTTATACCCCAGTCCATAACCTTGGATGGGAAGTTCTTGACAGGGACCATGATCACTTTGATCATCTCTTTCGCCTTTGTCTTCAAGCTCTTTCTCCTCCAGTATACCCTTTCTTTTCCAGTGAAGCTTTATTACTTCATGAGAATACTCCCATCAACTTCTATCCTCCAGATTTTGGGGCAGGCACCACAGTACTAGATGAAGATGGGAACTGGGCTATTATGCAAGACAACGGTCCCTATGATGGAAATTTATGGAATATTCCAACTCAATGAGCATGGAACAGGCTAGCAGAACAGGCTGGCAAGCTTCTTTTATGCTTCATCACCAGGATTTCTGGGATATCATCTGACACTTATCTCTCGCTTACAGACTCTATTTCCTTGCATTGATTTCCAACACCTCTTATGGGCATATCTTGAGCAAGCTCAGATAACTAGCAATGATCCAGATTGGATTCATATTGCTATCACTTGTTTCAGCAATCACACTAATGAGAGGAAACATGAACTTCAGTGATGAAGAGCAGGCTCTTTATGATGCCAAGTGAGATGGTTGGCCCGCTTACAAGGCATGGATGATCAATGAGTATTGGAACTTACAGAAAAAGCTGATCAAATCCTATCCACTCCCGGTATGATTAGGAGGTTGTTACACAGAGTCCATCAGGTTTGATTCTTTTCATACTTTACCTTTTGTAATGTGATATGCCACTTTATCATGGCTTGGAATAGAGTTTTCTTCCAATTATATTGTTCATCCTTATGTTACTCATAACAAAGCCAACATCTGTCCAGACCTTTCTAAATGTCTGGATTTACATTTTGATATTAATGATAAAAAGATAATAGCAAATTACCATTTCTTTGCTTCAATTCATTTCCTGGACTTTGAAGCACATGCTTCTATACCGTTACCTGACTGGTTCAGGAAATGAGAGGGTCTAGAAGAATTTTGCTACTCTAGATTCATTCCTGATGACTCATCAAAATGTGTTACTCCTACACTAGACAATACAGCTACTCTTCCAAAACCTATGGATATCTCAACACAGGATCTTGGATCAGAATCTGCAGTTTTATCAGAGATTAACATGGTCACATCCTTCTTATTATGAATCTATTCATAATCACGCTTTCTTTTCATTTTAACCTTCACTTCTCACCCCATTTCCATTCCTTTTTTTCTTAGAAGTCATGTGACATCTTCCACAATCACGTGATCACCTTCCAACATTCTATTATTCTCATCACGTGATCTTTCCCATGGTCAACTGACCTGTCACCTGACATTCCATTCTTTAGTTACATATACCTCCTCTCTCATTGGCTGCCACCATATTCTTTCATCACCATCTTACTCACACCTTATCATCCAATAGCTGACTTCCCTCCCACGGTACAGTCTCTTATCGTATCCCATGACATACTTACATTCCCACTCCACTCTTCTATCTCCCACACTCCCCTTCTTCCTTACTAACCGCTCTCACATTACAGTGGCTCAAAAAAGTGTCCCAATGTTGGGCTATTTTGGAAGAATTTGATAGTTGCAAGAGAACCAAAAGTCAATAACCCTAACACTTGCTGGGTCATTGATAGCCCTAACCCCCACCTTGACAATGAGCCCTTGGTCACGTGATTTGGTCCTCATGGCACTAAGATATAACCATATTAAAATGACATGTCATTGGAACACTTATTTGACCATGATATTGTCAGTAAATAGCATAAGATTCTGATGAATGCTGTGCTTCAAAACTATCTGATTATGTCACCTACATCATCCTTAGCAATATACATGGCA
>JBBPRX010000697.1:0-12463 GCA_038093195.1 Boletus fagicola | reverse complement strand
TACAGTACCGTTGCCCCACTTACTTTCAAACCAGGCGTGCAGCTTTCCTCTTGCAGGTCATAGTCTTTCTCTGTTGCATGGCTGGCAAAAGACGCTGATCCACCCTTCTCGGATAGGCACCACTACTCCTCGTCTCCTTTGTCCTAGTCGCACTCAAGGTCAACATCAAGTTACCTGATGCCGTCGCAAACGAAGGCACATCTTCAAAACTCAGTCGTATAGATTTCCTCGGCTCCTTCACATTGGTTGTTTCTGTTGCAAGCATGTTATCTGCATTCAGTATCCAAACGACAGAAGAACTACCGTGGTCGCATCCGCTAATATACGGACTGCTCACGGTGAGCGGCATCTTCGGGGCGGCATTCGTATATGTCGAGGCGCGATTTGCGCCGTATCCTGTTATGCCCCTACGTTTAATATCGCAGCGCACACCATTAGCCGTTGCCTTTGTCAATTTTATGGCCTCGATGACTTCATTTTCTATGGTCAGTGTATCGACAAACGAATATGTTCCCCCCATGACGATTTTTACTTCTTTCGCAGCTTTATAACATACCTTTGTACTTCTCTGCAGCCAGGCTGAATTCATCCACGGACGCCGGTAAGCGCAAAGAGTTTCTGCCAACCTTCCGCTCTGACCTAATTCAACAGGCCTCCATCTGTTACCACACTCCGTATGTCGTAACTCTCCCTCTGCGATTCGAGACTCACCTGCGTTAGGTCGCATTGTCAGCGGGTAGCGTGTTGGCTGGCTGGTCAGTGTTGTCCCTGGCACTGAGAAAATTAAATTTGACATCTGGGCCGTTCAGGTGGATGCGCAGAACCGGGAAACTCTACAGCCTTACTTTGTGTTCAGCTGCGCTCTCCATATTCGCAAGCGTGCTGGTTGCCTCGTGGAACGATAAGACGTCAACTCTCCACCTATGGCTTGACATCGTACCACAAGGATTTGGAATGGCCAGCCTCATAACGACCACGTTGATTGTGAGTATTTGACCATTTATCGCCTTTTCATCTTCATCTTGAGCTTGGACCATGTAGGCGATGATCGCAGGCGTTTACAAAGAGGACATGGCTGTGGCCACCGGAAGTGAGTTTCATCTTCCCACAGGTATGATGGGGAGTTTGATTGTCCATACCATGCAGTCACATATCTATTTCGTACCACGGGCCAAGTTCTTGGGGTTAGTTTGTCAGGCGCGCTGGTCCAGAGCGTTCTGCTTCGCCAATTGAGGAAACGAATTACGGGGCCTGGATCTTCAGATGTTAGCGGCGAGGTTGATATGAGCGGCTTCATTTGCATACTGACACCCTCCCCTTTGCCCAGATCATAGAAAAAATACGGTAAGACAGCCTTAGGAGCACTGCCCACGATTCTGGACTTGACGGGGTTACGCGCATATTAGGCATTCGATCAGTTCAATTCCAGACCTTGCCCCTTCTCTTCGAAAGGCTGCAATGGAGTCATATGCCACTGCGTTGCGTGTGGTTTTCATTTCTCAGGTCGCGATCAACATTCTCGTATTCATAGCCTGCATACCCATCGAGGAGCATCCTCTTCCGTACGTCTTCTCTGAGCACCCTAATCCCTGCACAGCTACTCATGTGACGTGTTGTTCTCCAGAGGAACACACCAAGAACAGGAAGAATATTACCGTCAACAACGAGGTGAAAATGACAGATCAGGAGCCGTAGAGTGACCATCCTCGCGCATGTTTCCACTACCTCATCCGCTATCGCTGCGATACCTTCACACGGAAATTTGCACTGTAATATCGCGTACATACCCCCACACCACGGAACTGTACCAGCGTGTTTTTTATACACGATCAGATCATTTCAAGCCATCTATAGAATCAACCGACGCAGCACCGCTTGATACTAGCGACAGGGTGGTCAACCCGTAGATTAATGCTTGGCGTATACTGTTGAAGACACAGTCAATGTTCGGTAACAATCCTCTCTTGTATCCAGCGTCTGGGTCTCTTTTCCACAACCGCTGGTGATCCGCCTCCTCGTGCTTTCCGTTCACTATCCGCGTGATAGTTTCGGTCGGGCCGCACAGGGCATGGTAGGACGTTCGACGCGGAAACGGTCAAAACCGAGGCAAAGAAAGTGAGCCCAAAGAGGGTCGAGATGAATGTGCGACGCTGCCGATGTGTTATGCGAAGAATACCGGGCATTCTAGGGCTTGCAGACAGCAATCAGCATGAACGGTAGTTGGATGCGAAATCGTCAGGAGCGACCTACCCGCTCTCTCCCCATAGCCACGCTTCGCAGTTTTTGAGGGGCGGTGTGATGACGAGTCTTTCCGAACGCTTTTCGAGGTCGTCCGCCTTTTCTTTTGAGTTGTTGATGCTTGTTTGGCTCCAGTCGTTTGGTCAAGATCGACCGTCGGGTTGGTCGCACAACAGTTAACCCGACATGCCAAACTTTCGTCCCAACATTCGCGTCCTTCGAGACATGAAAGCGCGCAGCAGCGTCATGGAGAACGAGGTGATGCGCCGAGCATATCTCTACGTCGCCCGCAACGAGACGTTACCCCCCCATGTTCGCCACCAAGCTCAGTTGCAACTCAATTCCTTCGGGAGGTACACTCGTCCGACGTCCGTCGTCAACCGATGTACCGAGTCTGGACGAGGGCGGGGCGTTATGAGCGAATTTGGCCTTTGCAGGGTACGGTCTTGGAGCACCTGGGTCGTCGACCTGTTCTTACTGAAACGCCATAGTTTCAATTCCGGCTCAAGGCATTGAACAATGAGATTCCAGGTGTCAAGAAAGCTTCCTGGTGATCGTTCATATCGCTTCGTTCTAGTGAGGATCATGTATTCCTCAGGCAAACCAATGTGTTTGACAGCACTTGCATTAGGCTTGCCACGAATATCCTGTACTTTCGCCTACACCTCTCCAACGGAGTACATCATAACACGCGAACATAT
Source organism: Boletus fagicola (assembly GCA_038093195.1). NCBI lineage: Eukaryota > Fungi > Basidiomycota > Agaricomycetes > Boletales > Boletaceae > Boletus > Boletus fagicola. The sequence goes on along the minus strand of JBBPRX010000697.1, from coordinate 9,524 downwards.
ATTATTTATCGCTTCAAAGAGGTAGCTAGACTTTAGCTCATTAGAATACAGGGAGCAACATATTAACTTAAGAAGCGGGCGAGTCGCCCTGGGCACCAATGTCGGACATAGTGAGCTCACTCTCGCCTCGTTCTCGCCTCCAGCGGTTGCATATATTCAGCGTGGCATTCTCAATCAAGTACCTGTTGTTCAGAAAAGTCAGCAACCCCAACGATTTCAAACGGGATATCGTCCTAACGAGTATTTTCGCAACCACCATTCTGTCAACTCCCAGTTACTGTGTGCAAGAACATCGTCGCCGTGTAGCTTAATCGCTTTCTTGTAGTCAAAAATGCAATCCGTCAACGAGAACTGGCCTGGCACAACTCATCAGTCCATCCATCCGCAGCACATAGAACCATGTCCCTGACCTCGCAGTAGGATGATACGGTCCCTTAATCCAGGGTGAACAATGCGGTCGATGACACTTTCTGTTTTGTGTCAAGAGCCGTACGTCACTCGATAGAGACAGAAACGCACCATGGTTGATTGTCCTATTAAAGCCAATCGATCAGCAAGACAGACCCAGATTACCGGCAGAAAGTGAGAATTCTACCTTTGTACCAACGTAGGGCGCAAGGAAGATGGCAAGCAATAGGCACTATTTCTCATGTAATTCTCGAGATGGTACCTAAAAAGCGAGGTCAACTTGCAAGCGGATATAGCCCCAAAGTGGTCACATACTTGATGAGCTTGAAGGCTTCAATCTTTTTGGGATCTCGCAACTCCAGAAGCAATGCTTCTTCATCATCCGGTTCGTCATTCTGTGAGTTAGGAAGGACACGCTGCTGGGAGGTTACTGTCCCATTTTTATTGGGCGGATAAGACGAAGAATTCATTCCCTGGTCAACACCGATACCCATTGGCGGCATGTATGACGAATAAGTACTAGACGTCGAAGGAGTGGGATAATGCGTAGAAGTGCCGGAGGGAGTGGGTGCCATGAAGACGGGCGAGTTCGCGTGACTATTACGGAGCACTTCTGAGAATATATTTTCTTGTGGCGATCGTGCGGCCGAAGGATACATCGAAGGCGCCGGCGGATGAAAGGGAGGAGGTACTGTGGAATTGATTGGCATAAGCAGGTGATAACTGTCGGACCGCTCCACAGAGGTGTCACCACTCAAAGTTCTAGATTTCTTGAAACGATCAGCACTGGGAGCATCGTCTTCAATAGACCGCTTTGAAGTGCTGGATTGTGGACCCAACATTGATGACATTGCATTCGACGACTGCGATGTCTTTTGAGATTGCCTGCGCGTCTGAAAGCTCTCCCAAGCGGTGTCGGTCTCGGCCTTGTCGAGGAACGCAGTCCATTCGTGCATCTCAAAACCGAGTTTCTGTATCATACCACCACCCCCTTCGGCGATAAACCCAGAAACACTCTTGAGTAAATTACGTAGAGCCAGGTTTTCAGCCATGAGGTCTGGGAACGGAGATGAACGCCAACGTCAAAACACCAAAGACATGATTACGGACCCTTGAGAATAGCTCGTAGATCGGTGAATACCTCATCCTGAGAGCCAGAAAGAAGCTCCACGCGAGCTTCGAGGTCGCGTATCTAGATGGACGCAACTCTTCAACGAGGAGTGGCCGCTATACCAGACAACATACCCTCTGTTGCTTTCTGAGGCGAAACTCCCGCTGAGCTATGCGGTTCTGGTCTCTCCGAGCGGCTTGAGAGCTTGAAAAAATAAACATCGGCGCGTGATCGGGGAATGTGAGACACACTTTGGATTTTTCTTTCTTCCTGGTTTTCCCGGACCTATGCTCCGAGTATCTTGTTCAGCGTGAGACTGGATGTCATTGTCTGAGTCCTACGTGAACGATTTGACGAGATTATTGTCATTACACATTCAGAATGGGTCACACTCACAAAGTCAGCTTGACTCCCTGGAGTGTCGCCAGGCATAGTAACCGTTGGGTGGTGTCAAAGAGATCGTTTTTCAGAAACTGGACGTGTATCGCCAGAAACCGTGAAAGAGTCTTTTTTTTCTTTACGAGCTTGTCGACGTTGGTAGACCACAGTTGTTAGATGCTCGATGCTTGTTCGCAGTCGTCCTTGCCGGGTGTGCCGAGGGCTGACGCATCTGCCGACCGTCACAGCCACCGGCAATCCGCCGCTTTAAGTCCCCATTAGGAAGGTAGATCAGGCCGGAAAAGCAGGAAGCTGGCACAACCGACCGGCCGTGTCCTCCGTAACCGGTACCGAATTAGACAAAGATGATCATTCAGAACGGTGTCCCTGTTAAGCAGAGCTATCGTCGCAGGCACTATAGTCAACACCCACAGGGTTCTCTTGACAAGTCAGGGTCACTTTTACATACCGGTCATGACCTACTCTTCACGTTCAGCCCTAACTGGCCCATCGCGATGTTGGTTGTGCTTCTCAGATTGGCACGAGTTCAATTGAATGGGCTGACCGAATCCTTGAAAAAGTTTCACGTGTATGATATATCCCTGCTGAGACGAACCTCGGTCGGACCCACGTTCTTGGACAAATTGTCCGTTTCCTTGTCAACATGAGCATGTGTCGTTTGATCCAATGACTGAAAGCTGAACTCTGGTCTGCAGGGTCCTGGTCGTCAGCTGGGAATCCGCTATTTCGGTGAGCGAAATATTATTCGATATGGTTTCCAGAACTAGCACGCGCATCTTCGTTACCTGTATCCGTGGTCGCTCGAGTGCACGGTGAGCTCCTGGTCGCTAGCAAAAGCTTCACTGTGCGGTAATGAGACCTCTTCACTGTTCAGTCGTTCCTGGATTCGGACCAACGCTCCCAGGTTTCCTTTCCCTGACCTCATCGTTCTCCTGAATTAAGCGTGCATTGGTCGTGGTATCACGTACAAATAACGAACTGCGAGACCCGGGCAACAAGCATGTATCCATTTTGCATTCCTCGATTAAACCGAGCTCATTCCTAAAGCAGTGCATACTCGGATCAAAGCTCAAACATTGTCCGCATATTTATTCGGATTTTAGACGATTAATTCAAAACCTTGCGCCATAAAATCCTCCGCCTGAACGATCCGCTAAACACTCTGAAAAATATCTGTAAACCAGCGAAAGCGTACTCTATACACTTTACACCGCACTTCGCTCACTCTAACATGGTTGAGTCTGACATTGTACTGCGCTTTGTTTCCAGCACCGATAGCAGCGCGGACATGCGTACCTTTCTCGTCTCACAGGTGATAGAAAATGCCCCAACGGACTTGGAGCTCTACAAGGTAGTTTTTTTGCCCCTCTGCTTCCTGCCTTGGCACTAAAGCCCCCTTGTTCAGTTCTCGCATCCGTTAACTGGGCACTCTATGGGGACAACGACCTTCCATCGCAAGAATCTAGATACCTTGAAATTCGAGACGGCCGGCCACGTAGAATGGTTTTCTAGTTTCAACGCCACAGTGTGGTTTGGCGTGGACGAGGTAAATCGCGTCTTGCGCTGTGCACGTCCACCATGATTACTCTGGTTTCTAGGTTTCTGCGAAAGACTTGCGCAGAATAAAGAACGGTAGCCAGTGAGTTCCTGAAGCCTACGGTGCTGACATAGTGTGCTGACATGTAGCTGAGCAGATCACGGCGGTTCAAGGCATCCGGGGTGGAGTACAAATGGAGACTTGGAGAAAATGGAAGTGACATGTCTGTGAGTGTCGCTTTGCTTTCAGCGTCGTACGACTGCCAACACAAGGGTCATGTTCAGTGTGTCGACTCAAAGGATAAGCACGTGGCAGTGTGGTCTGGAAACGATAGACAACTCAAGGTCGCTCCTCGCTGTGTCACAATCTTGGACCGTATTGTTGTAACTTGCTTTCTGAACCTTTGGTTCAAAAGGCTGGGGAAGTGGTGAGGTTAGCGGTCTTCTTTTTTTGTTGTCATACAAGCAAATCGCCACATAGTACCTCCCTAAATATACTGTACAGAATCGTAGCTAGTAGTGTCCCCAGTTCTCCATTTTAGAGCGGGGCGAGTACAATGTAATCACGCATAGTTTAGGCTCGTACTTAGATATCACTAAGATCTGCACTCGTCGACGTGCTGACGTACATACTGAATGTTTTGGCTGGGTTGATAGATGGATACTTAGAACTCAATGTTAATGTCATATTTGCTTCTGATTGCTCTTCACCATCATGGAAATATGTCGCTGGCATTGCTCCAAAAGAGACCTTTGCGAGTACCATACATCCGACGCTACCGCTCGTACTGTGCCCCTGGCTTCGGTGTGTCCAGCTAAACATTATGGATGGGGGTGGCTTGTAGGCCTGTAGAGTCAAATAGGTGATTTCACTGCATAGTGACAATCTCAAGTACCGGACAGCGACGGGGACCATTACCGTGCCTCGAATTGCACCACTGGCGGAAAGCTGAACGGATGCAGCAGCAGAGAGAGGGGGGGGCTTACTTCTTTTCGTCCTCTTCTTGTACATGATCCGGTGACCGCACTCTCGACAACGGATGGGTTCTCTTGATTTTATCTCATTTTTAGCGCCACAATCTTTGGAGGTTTGTCAGACAATGCAATGGCGGCAGCATGCAGGGGGGCTACCTGCGCAAATATATTCCATCTCTTGACGGGGATTTTGAGCGAAACCTGCGCCCCCGCCAGACGTGTTTGGCTGGCTTGGCTGGCTCATGGCTGCTTGAACGAGAACGGTATAGCAACGCCAAGTTGTGACACGTGACATCGTATGTTGCACAGCCGCATTAATTTCGCTCTCACTGGCTCTATGTTACATATGGTGATGGACTTGGCGACGGTGCGTTGGGAATTGCCATAATCACGGCGCAGTGCTCCGTTGCCCAGGACGACAGTCTAGCAGACAAACGATGTCCACCCAGGTAAGTTTTCCTTTGACCCTCTTTAGCGGAATCTTCACAGCCTTGGCCGCTTCTTGTTGTCTGTCGCAGGGTAATTATCGACGTCCGGCTCCGAACCGGGACGGGAAAGCTGTGTCAATTGCCCCGGGGAGGATGATCACCTTGCCGACGAGTCTGGGCTGCTATTGTTAGCCGTGCAGGCTGGAGGACAACGCCTACAGTGGAAGGTTACGCTCGTGGATTTGACGACCGCTCATACGTGACAACCGTGGGGCGTCTCCAAGGCGCCTTACTTATAACTATGCTCTCCCCCCACCCTACTCCCCCCAAGGCCGCCTTTACGACAACACACACCCGTCCCCATTTCCGCCCAAATGGCCAGTGCACTTCCGTCTTTCATCGAACTCATGGCTTCTCTCGGTCTCGACAATGATGCAAAGTCCTCCCCACCCCAGCTCGCCATGTCCCGTTCTCGCTCGGGCTCCTGTTCTTCCGTGTCCTCTCTTGGCAGTTCAAATCCAGGTTACAGCCCAATATCACCCTCCTTCACTATATCGTCCGAATCTATCTCCCGAGACGTGGACGTAGATAGGCGGCATGGCTCCTCCCGTCTGCGGGCCGTCCGGTTTTCACCTTACATTTCCCCAAGCGTGAGTACTCCTCCCAAATTTCACAACGACCCCTCTGAATACGCCCATGTATAGTCCTCTGCTAAACAGAGCACCTCCACACTGGCTCCATCGGTTGAAGAAGTAGAAAACAGGCGGAGGGTATATCGATTAAATTCCCCTTCGTGATATGTGGATCTGACGTGTATCTCTCCAGTCTACCTCCCCACGGTTGTCCTCTTCACCAGCTCGAAACAGGCCTTCTCCCCTGCAATCTGCCAGGAATTCCCGGGAGTTACATGCTACCACTCCCATCTCAAGTTATGCCCGTCGTAGAACTCCGCAGAATTCCCCGACGACAGCAACCTTTCCTCACCGAGTACATGCTGATCGACCTGAGAATATCGTCCTACCATCACTTTTACCTGCTCCTATATCTCATTGACGGACCAGTGGTTTCTGCCCAGATCATCACTTTATCCTTGACGAATAGCAAAGAAAAAGACAAACTTCGTACCTATTTTTTCACTTGCGGACAGTAACCGGTACAGGCGTTCTTTACTTCCCTTGTCACGGACAAGATGTATATTCTATTCTACGATCCTTGGACTCTCATTTGTACATCACCAATGGCATGCGCTCCTTATACTTCCTGACATTTGGACATCGCAGATCCTTCCCAAACGCTTGACGTCAGTCGTGATCATCTTCATTGGGACCGGGACAACGTTTCTCCAGATCATCGTCATCCTCGTACTTCGACCCACACCAAAAGCAATATGCATACTTGTCTCGAAGGTACGTGAGGACCAAACTCAGCCGATCTCGAGGCTACGTGGGCGAAAGTCAGTCTTTTACCGGGACAAAGCATTGCGGCATACCCCGAGATGAAAAAAATAAACAGCTTCTTCGACCGTTTCCACCGGAAAGTCCTCTTGTTGTGTTGCCTTGTCCATCCCGTTGTGATCGTTTAACACGTCATCATCTTCGTCACTAGCAACGGATTGCAGTGCATCTGCGCGCATCTGATCGCGCAAGCGAGTCGCTTCGTTACCTCTCCCGGAGGGTACAAGAGGGGTGCCTTGTATGTACTCCAACATGCCGTCCATCAACCCTTTGGGGATGGAATCAACGTCATTAGGGTTGATCCAGAGAATGTTGAACTGATGGGTGATGGCAGAACGAATGAACATCCATCAAGATGCAAGACATGAACAAGACACTGACTGTGATTCCGGCCATTTCATCAAGGTTCGTACAAGTCCGCTGTGCACGCGTCAGATTCGCTTCCGCGCGCCGTTCTTCGTATTCCCGACGATTGAAGTCTCGGAAGTCCTCTTTACTGGCATCTTCGGCCATCTTTGCCATCTTTGCCAAGCGATCGGAAGCACCGGGAGACCTCGCGCGTTTCCCTAATCCAATGCCTCTCTTGCCTACGACCGAGATGAAATAGAGCGTGCGATGATAGATGTATCGCGACGAACCTGACCATTCATTAAGGGGGAGCGGTTCAGCTCTGCGTGTTGAATCTGATGATATATTCCGTCGTTCTCTGGGCTCGGAGGATTCTCTTGTTTCGCTCCCCGAGCGGCGGGGGGAAGAGGTACCCTCACGGGCTGGCGAGCCCTCCTTCTGACCCAAAGATTCGCCGATCTTGAAACCCATTTTGAGCATGATCTCCAACGCCTTGTTCTTCCCCCCTTCGTTGTCTTCTCTCGCCCGCTCAAAGAGGCTCTTCCGGAGACCCTCTTCCCTGGATTCCTGCTCGCGTTGGCGACGACTCTTGGGTCGGTTATCTTCATTCTTGATACGACCCTGCTTCAAGGACTCTTGGCGTCTTTGAGTGTATGTCTTTGGTTGAGAGGACGACGCAACAGCCTCGACAAGGAACTTGTCAGACAGATAGTCCTCCTCGTCTGACATGATGCAACACGATCAAACACAGGCGAGCAAACATCAGACGCTCACACCAGCGAATTTTCATGTGGACGTGAACGTTACGGGTCATCAATAGCCATGAAAGTACGTAGGAAGTCGCATATCAGGTTAACGGAAGCGACACTACAAGTTTGTGGAAGAAAACAGCACCAGACCGCCGACATGGAGAATGAATTACTTGACTGGTGAAAATCGCGGAAAACTTAGCAAAAAGAACAATACTAAGTAACGATAAACTGGCACTGGAGTGTGTTAAATAAGAATGAAGCCAAGAGAGGGATCTGGGGTTATGATCATATGAGCGCGTTCAGGCCGCCAGAGCGTCCGCGTCTGCCTCGGAGCCGGCGTTGTCGCCTTCCTCTTCCTTGGTGGCATTGACAGCAATCTTGACGGCAATGGGACGGCCACCAACTTCTTTGCCTTGGATTACCTCGATGGCCTTCTGTTGTTCTTCTTCGCTGCCAACGTCGACGAAGCCGTAACCTTTACTTCTCCTAGGCTTCCCAAACTTCCTGCGAACCACGCGGGCAGAGACGACATTGATGCCGGCCTCGGTGAAGAGGGCGCACAAACCCTCGTCATCGATGTTGAAGCCGAGGTTGGCGACAAACAGCATGGTCTTGGAGGGTTCGCCAACTGGATCTTCACCGGCTGGGCGATAGGGACGTGGTGCTCTGGGCTTTCTTGCGCGAGGCAGCCTCTTGGCAGGAGAGGCGTCAGTTGCACCTTCATCGGCGGGTGCATCGTTGGCCTCCTGGGACGCCTCGCCTTCTGCAGGGGCAGCAGGCTTGCGCTTTGGCTTGCGCTAAATGAGTGTGACGAGGAGAAGGGGAGAGGATAAAGGATGAAGACATACAATGGTTTTTTTCTTCTTTTTCTTGGGCTTGGCTGCTTCGTCGGTACCGGGAGCAGCATCAGCGTTATCCGTCTTGACGTCGCCATTTGCCTCGGCCTCGGTGACTTCGCCAGGCACGGCCTTGGCACCACGCCTGCCTGGACGTCTCTTGGCCTTTTTCTCCTTCTTCTCCTGGTCCTTTTGTTCGGCTGGCTTGGCAATCTCGATGATGACCTTGCGGCCATCGAGTTCCTGTCCGTCGAGGGACTCGACTGCCCTTTGGGCAGCCTCTGCGCTGGACACGGCGACAAAGCCATAACCTGCGGAGCGGGTACCGCGCAGGATGACGTGTGCTGAGATGCTAGGGAGGATGAGCGGGGGAGGGATGGGAAGCACGCGATGGTAATTACATGTCGCTCTGTACGGGCGCAAAGAAAGTCTTCAGCCCTTCATCCGTGGTGGAGTACGCAAGATTTCCAGCGAAGACCTGGAACGGATAGGATGAGGAAATGAGAGTGCGGATCTGGGAGCAGTACCTTGAAACCGGGTGCTTCTTCGATGAGGGGGTCTTGCGTAGCCGGAGGCACGCCGTTTTCAGTGACATGAACGGCTTGGGCATCGGACATTTTGAGAGGGATGAACTGATGGAACTTTGGGGGGGGGGGGGATGAACGCGGGGATGAACGATGGATGAACCGATTCTTCGTGTCAAACTTGGAGGTTGAAGAAAAGAACGGTGCAGCAGGCACGCGGCCTTATTTGTATCAATGATTATTACGCAAACAAACACTCGGAGTGACTGCTCGTGTTTCCATGACATTCACATCAACCACACATCTCTCCAACTCGCCCCGTCGTCGTCGTCGTCGGCGCCGTCGCAGTCCACCTTGACAGCGGTGCGCGGTCCGTGCGATTTGTTACGTAATGCAGGCCCATATAATCAGCCCGGTCGTGGTTGCTGTGACTACCTTGCCTTTGTATCCACCTTCGTTTTATCCCCCCACCCATGGCTGCACCCAAGCTGCTCAGCCTCCTCGCTCTTGCCTCTTTCCTTATCGTCGCTCTTTCTTTTGGCCCCCTACACGTAAACGCTCTCGTCGCCGACCGTGCCCAGGTCGCCCGTCACGTCCACGCTCGCAACGCCGTTGCCAAGCGCAAGCGCAGCAATTCTTCCAGCTGCCAACCCAGGCCATCCACCTCCCTTGACTCTTCCCTTCCCACTTCTACCCCTCTTCCTACCTCTGCGCGGCCAGGGGGGGGGGGCGGGGGGGGGGGGGGGCGGGGCG
>JBBPRX010000696.1:0-12471 GCA_038093195.1 Boletus fagicola | reverse complement strand
ATTGGACGATAAACTATCGTACGATGTACTATGTATAGTAATACCCTATACCCTGGATAAAGGGTATGACGTAGTGTCTAGACCGTAAGGGTCAAGGGTATGACATCATGATCTAGACTCGTATGAAATAAAGTAAGTCTAGAACCCAAAGAATATGAATAGCGGAATAGTAAGATAACTATTGTTATGGAATATAGAAATTCAGAATAAGAATACCATAGTTTCGATATCATTCTGGGTTTGATGTTGCTTGTTATAACACTCCTTGTACTAGATTGACTGCCAATGAGCATTGCTAATTGATGTGGAATATTAGTAGAACTGCATACCAATTCCTCCGCATGCACCAGTGCTTTCGCAAGGAGTTCTTCTCCCCAGTTGTTGCGGAACTAATTCCGAAAGCAACACTGGCCAGGCTAATGCAGAGTACACCAACTCTGAGATAAGGAAAACTCAAGGAGGACCGAGAATGAGATATGAGGAGGATAAGAGTCATGCCTTAATTCCATTACAGAACAAGTGGATTAGACTGGGGTTCCAGTTGCTGAGTGTCTACTTTATATACTGTACATGTGCATGCACGGACCAAGCTTCTCGTGGGAGAAGTTGGTAATAAAGATGAGTAATGTGAGAAAAGAAGTTTGATGCTGGGAAAAAGAGAAGCAACACGTGAGAGAAGAGTGGAAATTAAATACACGTGTTGATGATGTCATGGATTGGAGATCTGATCATGTGTGTGTTCCCACAATCACATGCATGCATCGATGAAATGAAAGGTAAAATGTAGTACAAGGTAAGTGTATTAAAAGTTTGAAAATATTGTGTATCATAACACTACCCCCTCTTTAAGACTCGAATTCCAGACGAGTCCCTTGAAAGTCTGTTTCGGTATAGTTTTCGTATGTAGAGAATAGAGATTGAAAGTCAGCAATAGAAAGTCCTCGGAGTTTACGGGGGGCGGAAGGGTTTTTGATGTGGAAATCGGCTACTGCTTCTGGTGCAGTGTTGATAATATCCGCTGTTTCCCATGTATGATCTGTTTCGTCGTAACCTTTCCAATATACCAAGTATTGTAAACCTCTGCCTTTGAAGCGAGATGCGGCGGTGTAGTCTATTTCAAATTGCTCTTCTCCTTTTTCGTCAATTTCGATCGCATCCGGACGAAGTACTGGTTGTCTGGGTAATGTTTGTTGATATGGTTTTACGCGAGAGATGTTGACAGTTGGATGAACTTTGACATGTTTGGGCAATTTTAATTTAACCGCATTGGGAAGGACCTCCAGGATTTCGTAAGGTCCAATCCATTTTTGTGTGAGCTTCTTGGCCGTATAAGGTAACTTTAACTTGTCTGTAGAAAGCCAGACCTGCTGACCCTTTTCATACTCCAGTGCTTTGGACCTTCTTTTGTCCGCTGTATGCCTCATTCGTTCTCTAGTTTTTTCTAAGGCTTTTTCAACTTTTCTGTGGGAACGGCTCATTTCTCCTGCGAACTTGCTGGCTAAGGTTTTGGCACTTCCTTCGAATCCCATGCGTGGAGCGTAGTTACGTGTGACAGCGAAGGGGATTGTACCAGTGGCGGTCGTGAGAGAATTGTTATGATGGAATTGAGCCATTTTGATCCAGTTTGCCCAATCTCCTTGACGTTTAGCTACGTAAGCTTGGAGATATTGTTCCAATTCCCGATTTATCCTTTCAGTTTGACCATTGGTTTGGGGGTGATAGGCTGTGGATATTTTTTGTGAAATCCTGAGAAGCTGGCAAAGTTGTGTGGTAAAGTCCGAAACAAACTGGGGTCCTCTATCGGATACTATAGTGGAGGGGAGTCCATGTATACACCAAACATTATCTCTAAAAATAATAGCTAAGTCCTTTGAAGAAACCGTGTCGTAACAAGGAATGAAAATAACTTCTTTAGAGAAGTGATCTACCACTACGCAAATAGCTGTGAATGAAAGTGATTGTGGTAGACTGGTAATAAAATCTACAGAAAGATCTTCCCACGGATGTTTTGGTGCAGGTAAGGGAATGAGTTTTCCTGCCGGTGCTGTTGACTTTCCCTTCGTGAGGGCGCACACTTGGCAGCTATCTACGTATAGTTTAATGTCTTTGGTGACACCAGGCCATGAGAAATGACAAGTGAGAAGATGTATTGTACGTCCTTGTCCAGAATGTCCGCCAATTGGAGAATCATGGCAAATATTTAGTAGTTGTGTACGTAAAGAAGGTGGAACGAAGTTTTTGTTTTTGTTATTGTTGAAAATATTGTTTTCATAATCGAATGAGAAATCTTGAATAGAATCAACTCCCAAGGCAATTGATTCGGTTTGTAAAGTATCAAAAAAGGAAGATTCTAATGAAACATTGTTTAAAAATAAAGAAGGTGGTAAAACCGTAATGTTCGTATTATGGTCTTGAACAGCATCACCATGATCCGGACGCCTAGATAAGGCATTGGCTCTGCCATTCGATGAACCCAGTTTGTAAATGAATAAATAATTGAACTCCTGTAATAGAGCATGCCATCTTGCTTGTCTTCCAGATAGAGTTTGCAGTTTTTTCCAATACTCGAGGTTTTTGTGATGTGTTCAGATCTCGAAACCTTCTCTACCGATGAGGTAACGTCACCACTCTTCCAATGCTCTAATAACTGCCAAGAGTTCTTTGTCATAGATAGGGTAATTGCATTCAGCGCTGTCGAAGGAGTGGAAAATGAAGGTGCAAGTCGCCAGTGTCCATTTTTGCATTTCACTGAAAGAACCGCCCCTGTGGCGATATCCGAGGCATCCGTTTCCACTCTCATCTCCTTGTTTCTGTCTGGATAAGCGAGGAGAGGGGTTTCGCAGAACTTGTTCTTTAGTGTTTCGAAGGCTTCTTTTTGCCGAGGGCCCCATGTGAATGGTGTGTCCTTTTTGGTCAGATTGTTGAGAGGTCTGGCGATCTCGGCAAAGCCTTCAATGAAGTGTCGATAATAATTACAGAGGCCGCAGAAGCCCTGAAGTTGTTTGAGGCATGTAGGAGTTGGCCAATCTAATACTCCTGCCACCTTCTTTTCCTGCATTTCGACCCCCTCTTTAGATACTACCATTCCTAGAAAGTCCACTTTGTCCTTGGAGAATGCACATTTCTCCGGTTTAACATACAAATCATTCTCTCATAATCTCATTAATACCTCTTTTACTATGTTTTCGTGTTCTACTTTGGTTTTTCCTTTGGTAAATATCATACAATTGTCGATGTAAATTACTAATACAGCATATTGGTCATTAAAGATGTCGTTCATCATTTGCTGGAATGTAGGAGGTGAGTTAGTCATTCCAAAATACATAACGGTGGGTTCATAAGCCCCAATTGGTGTTACAAACGCTCCTTTCCACTCATTGCCTTCTTTGATGCATACATTATTGTATCCCCATCTCAGATCAAGCATTGTAAACATGTCGGCATCTTTCAGCCGATCAATGAGAGTGGAAATAAGGGGGAGCAGGTACGCATTTTTGATGGTACCTTCATTTAGATATCGATAGTCCATAACAAGTCTCTTTTTTCCGTCTTTTTTGGGAATAAAAAATACAGGCACAGTTTGAGGGGACTTTGAAGGTCTTATGTACCCCTTTTTGAGTTCTTTATCAATGAAGGTTTGAACTTCCTCCATTTCGATGTCTGAAAGAGGAATCACTCTTCCCTTTTTCGGTACAAAATCGGGTTTGAGATCTATAGCATGATCTCAGGGCTTTCGCTCAGGCATGCGTTCTGATTCCTTTTCTGAGAAGACGTCTAGAAACTCGTGATATGTTTTGGGGACCTTCTCTTTTAGTCCTTCCTCAATTACATGAATAGAAGGGGGAATGACCTTTGGTCCGAGGCCCATGATTTTACAATATGGGGTACAATGAGGGAATGAAATGGTTTTGTTCACCCAATCGACATCCGGGTTGTGCCGGTACAGCCAATCATATCCAATGATTAGTCGATGAGATCCCAAACGAGAAATGTAGGCATCTATGACTTCAGAGTGTCCTTGAATGGTAATAATTAATGTGACCATGTGAGTTACTTGACCTATTGCTCCGTTAGAGCCGTTGGCATTTTTCACTTCTAGTGGTCGATCTACTTTAGAAGTCGGAATGCCATGTTGTAATACATATTGTTCGTCAATGAAAGTATGGGATGCACCTGAATCCAAAAGTGCCTGAACGTACTGATTATGCCATTGGTCATCTTTTTTCATCATAATACTTGTTTTAAGCAATAGTTCACCGCCAAATGACAGAGTATTGGTGCGAAGAGAAAGAGGTGATTCTTTGAGGGATTTATAAATAGGAGAATTTTTTACTTGCTGAACAAGGGAATTAAGCATGCTTTGTTTTAATTCTGGCACCGCGCTCTCAGGAGTCACCCTTTCGGAATGAATATCATATTGAGAAAAGACATCGTCTAAAGTACATACAGGGAAGTCGGAGTCAGTGCAATCCACTAGGCTGTTTTCGTTACAAGTATTTCTACTTTTGTCCATCGTTCTAGTGAGAATGCGAGAAGAAGAAATTGTACATGTTTCTGGTTCACAGGGACCCTCATCACCTATGAACCTTGTCCTTTTAAAGCCTGTGCAGCTCACTGCTTGGCTTCTACCTCAAACTTATCCCGGTAGAAAGCTTCTGCTTCTGGCGTCATGTAACTGACTGCTGTAGCTTGGGCGATCTGGGGATTGCCTTGTGGAATGGGAAGGGGCCGTCCCGGATAGTGTCCTTGGTGCTGTGCAACCTGTGCAACAGCGGGTGGAGTGAAAGTTGGATTTGGCACAAAGGTGCCATTGTTGTAATCCCAAATGAACTATTGTCTTGTTTGGGGGCGTCGTTCCCTACAATTGGGGTTCGTGGGACAGTTTGGCCAGATGTGGCCTTTCTGTTGACATCCGTAACAAGTGTGAGTGTCCAGGGGTTGCGCTTGTTGTGCATCTATCTGCATGGGCGCTCCTCTACCCGGTTGTGTTCCTGTGGGAGTGAAGCGTGGATGTTGACCTGGGGGGGGGGGGGTCGCAAGGGTGGATAATAGTATTGGCCGTTAGGCCATGGAGGTCGTGGGACGTATGGAATTTTTGATGGTGGTCCCCTTTCGACTGCCATCTGTTCGAAGTTTCGACCTATGGTTCGGTATTTTTCTAAGAGGTTGTGGAAGGAGGTAGCTTCTGTTCCTTGCAAGCGGTGTTGTTGATAGATTCGGAAGTCTACCACTTTCTTCAGAAGATTTTGGGCGTGGTGGGTTTTGATGTCGTTTTCTTTTACCAAGATCTCATATTCTTGTAAAAAAATATTGATGGCCTTGCCGCTCTGCCGTAATACCTCTAGCTTTTTGAGGGATTCGTGAGCGAGAACATCTATTTGGAAATAGTCTTTGATGTTCCTTTGCAAGGTGGTCCAATCCCACCAAGCTGTTTCTCCTTTAAGACCCAGGGATTTCTCATTGTGGTCGAACACTTCTTCTTCTTCCTTGTCGAGTAAAAACTCCATTGTTATTTGGGCGTATCCTGCTGCCTTTCCTTCTAGGCGGGAGAGCACTGCTATTCCTCGTAATTTATCATTCTTCCACTTTTGCTCTCCTACCCAAAGCTGCAGTTTTACCCACCAAAGACGGAATTTGCTTCTATCACCGTCCCACATTCCTGGATCTTGTATCTTTTTCGTAACGCTGTTTTTTTCTCTTTCCATATTGAGTTCTGCCATCTTTTCTACCAACTTGTCCATGTCAATGTTTGCCATCGTTCCTTACTGATTTGTATCTTCCAACCAAGCTCTGGGGATACGACAAGCGAACAGGCGGAGATATGTCTTCTTTGACCGAAGGTAATAACGGCATCTTCTGAATGATGCGTAACAGGTTCTCTGGGGGCCACAGCAACCAGGAATGAAACTACACATATACTGACTAAAACAAATATGGATGCTCTACCTCTTGAATCACTTCGAGGACTACCAGTGTATGGGATAAGCTCGGCCCAAGGCTGTACAACGACAGTTGTTCCTTGGTCGCTCTACGCAAATCAGGCACAACCCTGACGCTGGTATCACCTCAAGAGAGGGACTGAGAAGTGTGGTACTACGAGTCTAAAGCTTGGGGTTCAGTCCCCACGTCCTAAAGGCATGGACGTAATGAAGAAATGAAAATTGGTAAACACCAATGAGTACTCCTTAGCCCAAGAGCCCGGGCAGTGTAATCAGTCTAATCCAAGTGTTGCAGAACTAATTCCGAAAGCAACACTGGCCAGGCTAATGCAGAGTACACCAACTCTGAGATAAGGAAAACTCAAGGAGGACTGAGAATGAGATATGAGGAGGATAAGAGTCACGCCTTAATTCCATTACAGAACAAGTGGATTAGACTGGGGTTCCAGTCTCTGAGTGTCTACTTTATATACTGTACATGTGTGTGCATGGACCAAGCTTCTCGTGGGAGAAGTTGGTAATAAAGATGAGTAATGTGAGAAAAGAAGTTTGATGCTGGGAAAAAGAGAAGCAACACGTGAGAGAAGAGCAGAAATTAAATACACATGTTGATGATGTCATGGATCAGAGATCTGATCATGTGTGTGTTCCCACAATCACGTGCATGCATCGATGAAATGAAAGGTAAAATGTAGTACAAGGTAAGTGTATTAAAAGTTTGAAAATATTGTGTATCATAACACCAGTATGCTCGGATATGGTTTGCCTTTTGCACCAGGTCAAGCACTGATCAAAACACCAGCTTTCATGTAAGAAACACTAGCAAGACAGCTGACTGAGATCCACTTACACATAGCGATGATGTATGCATCTGACTCAGCAGAGTGCTCATAATATTCTCTGATCTTCATTATGACAGCATTGAGTGCTACAACTAGGCCAGCATTGATGTATTTCATCTTTGATGTTTGACCCAACCAGGCTTTGTGCATAGCCTCAAGTGCGGAGAGCACAAGGTGTATAGAAGCCCCACAATCTGACGAAAATGACTGCTGAGCTCGCTCAGATATGCTCAGTAGATCAAGAAGTATCTTGAGCCGAGCCCATTCATCAGGACTGAGTTGGAGGTCTAATAACTTCCGTTGTGTGTCCTGGTCTTTCTCAGCTCCTGATATCTCATGTACAAATGTATCAACATCCTATTTAGTGCCTAATATATTAGCTGCTGCAAAACATTGACCATATTAATTAGAACGTACATCTTTGAGCTTTTCTGCATGCTCAAGCATAACATAAGTAGATGACCACTGAATGGGCATGTTGAGCAAGAGTTGAAGTGGCATTTTCGAGGGGGGGTGATCTTCAGTCTCTCATAGCTGAATCGCTTGAAATATCTCTTTGCGCTTTGCAGATGAGCACTCCTGAAGCGGGGGATACTCATATCATATCATTTGTGTTGACAACCTCAAATCAAAGAATGACTTGGGTCACCTCACACGAGAAAATGCTTATAGAGAGAAGATTAGTTGAGGGAATCCCAACAAGAACTTGACTGAAGTTCTTGGGGCGTTGACATTCGACTATTTATACTGTTACAAGTGTTTGTACATATTATGATACTGGTCCGTGCGTATCTATCATGTCATGCTTCGTGTACGATAAGGAACGTTCTAGAATGTACGGTAATTAAATAAGCAACGCTAGAACGTTCTAGGTCACGGAGATTAAAGACACGTGTTTAAGTTCTAGACTTGTTACATAATGTCACGTGATATGGAAGTGAAATCTGTAAGAGAAGTCACGTGACTTTTGATAAGATAAGATGAAAAAGATAGGGTGAAATTGTGATCGTAACAATTTGGATCATTAAGCTGACCAACATACAGTACCTTCACACAAATAGACCGTACCAGACCAACTTCATCGCACTGGGTACCATGCCTTGCTACAAGATTGCAATCAGGTTCCTTTGGGTCAGATGACTTTGACTTGCTATGAGCTACAAGTAACGCCTGCATAGCTTATCAAAGTACAAAGGGTACTCCAGGCAGAGGTAACAGCAAGGAAGGAACGATGTAGGAGATGCTTACACCGTATGGTAGTCGAGAGTGGTGGAACGAGCAAGAGATGCTTGACAGAGCAAGAAGGTGTTCTAGTAGATCCTAGGAGTGACTGAGGATGGTGGCCTCAAGAGAGCACTGAAAGAACTATGAAGGATCTAGTGAAGAGCCTATTGTATTGGGGTGCAGGAATGACCCTTTATATATGATACAGAAAGGTGCACAGACCAAGCTGTGTCTAACACTAACTAGGTAATGCCCTTGTATGTACCCTGAAGGGCTATTGGATGATCATCGCTCAATGACTTTGTCAAGATAAGTAGTTTGATCTATGCATATTTTCCTGCCTTTTCAACAGATGCACATAGATAGGAATTCTTTGGTTTCACCAAGATCTCTACATTGCCATTTTTGCATGAATAGAGATTTGATCTCATCAACTATGGCTTTGTTAGGGCCACAGAAGAGAGCATCATCTACATAGATGATGGCTACTACAATATTGGAGCCTTTCTTCTTGTAGAGAAATATACCAGCATCAGATTTCAAGCACTCAAAACCAAGTTCTGTCATAGACTGGTTGAGGGTGTTCCACCAGGCTAAGCCTGCTTGTTTTAATCTGTATAGGGCACAATGAAGTTGGAGCACCTTGTGCTCTTGCCCAGGTTGTTTAAAACCTTCTGGTTGTTCCATGTAGATCTCTTCATCTAGCTTGCCATATATAGTAAGTAGGTGCTTGTGATGTCAAGTCCGGATATGTACCAGTTTTCTAGTGCTGCTAGTGCGAACATAAGTCGTACTGTTTCAAAGCACACAACTGGTGAGAAGATCTGATCAAAGTCAGTTCCTTCTACTTGGGAGAAGCCTTTGGCCACGAGTCTGGCTTTTTTACGGCCATCTGGTTTGGCATCAAAGACCCAACGATTTTTAATGACTTTTCTGTCAGAGGGTCTATCGACAATGTCAAAAACCTTTCGCTGTGTGAGGATGGTAAGTTCATCTCTGCAAGCGGATTCCCATTGGGATCATTCAACCTTTGGTAGGTTGGCAATGTCTTTATAAGACCATTCCCTGGGGGGTTTATTGACCTTTTGGTCTGGTTGGATAGCTTTTGCAAGTAAGAAATATGCAAGCTTTTCTGATACACTTCCTTCCCCTTCCTGAACTAGTTTTGCAATGTCAGGTTCCTCTGAGGGAGTTTGAAAGGGGGTAGTGGAGGAGCTAGGCTCAGGATCAGGTAAAGCAGATGGAGTATGCGGTGCATTTACTGCTTCATTCCATCAGGATAAATGCTCTGTGTCCTTGAATTGTTGGACAGGGTGTCTTCTTTCACCATAAATATTTCCTGGTCTGTTAGGAACCTTCCTTTCGCACATAGAGCAGCGTGGAATAGGTGGAGGAATGTCAGGGATATGACGTCTGACAGGACTAGGGGTCCTTGGAGCAGGTGGTGGAAGAGGTGGTTCATTATCTGATGAGCTTGAGGGGTCATCTCTTGCAGCCATAGGGGGCGCTGGGTGATTCCTTCGAGTAGAATGAGGATGATGAGTGTTTTCTTGATCGTCATTGATTGGTGGTAAAAGACCAATTGGATCAGGGGCAGGTTCCTGCATGATTCTTGTGTTGCACTTTTTGGGAGTAATAGCGCAATGGGGGAACATTGCTTCATCAAAAATTGCATGAGCAGATGTAAAGAGGATGTTATTGGGTGATCACATGAATATATAGTTGCAATCATTGCCAGGGGCAACACCAAGATAGGTCATTAATTCAGATTTGGGGGCAAGCTTATTTATCTGTATATCATGTGGTATGTGTACATAAGCACCACATCCAAAAACTCTGAGATGAGATATGTCAGGAGTTTCATTGTGCAGCAGCTCGTAGGGAGTGCACCAATTTAATCTCTTGAGAGGTGTGCGATTATAAATGTGGACAGCATGAATGGTTGCAAATTCCCACCAGCTTGGGGGAATGCAGGCTTCATGTCTCATGGCTTCAGCCTTGTCCATCATGGTGTGCATGAAGTGTTCAGCACGACCATTTTGCTGAGGAGTGTGGGGGGCACTTTGTGCAATCTTGATCCCATGCTGCTTAAGAAGCGCATTGAAGGCATCAGATTTATATTCTCCTCCTGCATCAGACATCCAAGTCTTTACAGTGGAGTTGAATTGGGTTTTGACCATGGAAAGGAAGTTCTTGGTTGAGGATAGGGATTGAGATTTTTGGCGCATGGAGGTAGTCCAAGTGTGGCCAGTAAAATCATCAATGAAGACTATGAGATATTTGAATTTCCTGTGGGTGTTGTGAGAAGAATCTCGAAAACAACACTGGCCGAACTAATGCAGGTTACACCAAACCTGAGAGGAGTAAAACAGAGGAGGACCAAGTGATGAGATAAGAGGAGAGAGTCACACCTTAATTCTGCAAGAGAACAAGTGGATTAGACTGGGGTTCCAGTTGTCAAGTGTCTACTTTATATATGATACATGGGTGTGCACGGACCAAGCTTCTCGTGGGAGAAGTTGGTAATAAAGATGAGTAATATGGGAAAAGAAGTTTGATACTGGAAAAAAGAGAAGCAACACGTGAGAGAAGAGCGGAAATTAAGTACACGTGTTGGTGATGTCATAGATCAGAGATCTGTCACGTGCATGCATTAATGAAATGAAAGTAAAAGTGTAGTACAAGGTAAATGTATTAAAAGTTTGAAAATGTTGTATATCATAACAGTGGGAGTCCACAGGGAAGGATTTGAGGTCCGAGTGAATTAATTCAAAGGGACGAGAGGCGCGAGCTTCATTTGGTAGAAATGCACAATTTGGCATCTTTCCTAGAGCACAGCCAGGACAGAGAGAATCTTCCTTGGGGAATTCGATGGTAGGGAAATTCTTAGTATGCTTTCTTGCATGTGATAGAACATCATGCGAAGGGTGAGCAAATCTCTGATGGATAGTTTGGTAGTCAATAGAGTATATGACTCCTAGGTGTGCGACGGCCTTTTCGTATGGTAAGGATTTCAGGGTGTAAATGGTGTCACCTGGGTGACAAGGGTAGAAGTGAATATATTCAGCTTCTGATTTCCTATGTAATGACATTTGCTGTGAGTTACCGTGCACGGTCATGTTGTCCTGAAGGAATCCTCCCATAGATAGGATTCTAGCATTTATGTCGGGTACATGGTATACAGGGAATAGGCGCACTGAATAGTTGCTGCCATCATCCTGTAATATGGAAAGTATAATGGTACCGACTCCTCTGATCTGAGTTATGCCATTTGCGGTATATACATTGATGGCATCGTGTAGTTCAGAATATTCAGCGAAGTCTGATATTGCCAAGGTGAAGTGGAGGCATGCTCCAGAGTCAATTGTCCAAACGACTTCGTCAATCAATTTCGACTTCCCCTTACATCTAGCACACTGACAAAACAGGGTAGAATGCACACATATATTCATATCTAGTAGTAGTACTGATACATGTGGTGCTACGAGCGAGAAAGAATTATTCTCTGTGAGGATTAACTCATTTAGCACAGATGTAGAGGGAGGGAAGGAAGGGACTGACATGCTAATGCCGTCTTCATCTTCCTTGTAACCATGCTTGTCATCGAGGAAGTAATCATTAAGGATGCCAGCTGCGTGGGTGATCTCCCCATCGACATCCGATCCATAAATTTCAACGGTTTCGGATTTGTCGTATTCATCCCAGGAGTGGCACGGGATATGCTGACGTGCGTGTTTGCAGTCGTGCAACATCGAGAGAGAGCTGTCGGGGTTGATACGAGACAGGAGGGTGATGGTGCCATCGAGCACATCCTACTTGTAGGAGATGTGGGCAGGGAGGTCGACATAAGTGGTTTCATCAAATAGCTTGCCTGTCTCGTCTGCTTGGCCGAGAGGGCCACAGAGAGACATGGGCGAGAGAGCAGGTTGATAGGGTGGCAATGCAGGTATAAGTGGTGTGGGAGTACCACATGCTGTGAGACTGGGAGCGACGCAGTGAGACGGCGAGATAGAGCAGGCGGGGAGTGGAGCGATGATGTAGGTAGCAAGGTGGCGAGATAGAGTGGGCAGGGAGTGGAGCGACGACGCGGATAGCGAGGTGGCGAGGCGAAAATGTGAGATGAGAAGACAAGGAGGGTGTGGGAGTGAGTGTGGTGCGTGTGATACGGTTGGTAAGAGTACAACAAGGTGGGGAGTGGATACAATCGAGGAGGGGTAGTCCCCCTGTGATTGTATCGAGTGTACGAGCAACTTCAACGGAGGGTGTAATGCCAATCCGATGGGCCAACAACAGGGAGCGCTGGGTGCTGGAATTGGCTGGTGGGCCATATTGAGTGGCACCAGGGGTGTGCGTGAGAGTGCGAGGGTCGTTGGTAGAGGTAGGGAGGGCAAAGGGGATGTTGGTGAGGTTGGTGTCGAGAGAGGCAAGGGAGGCGAAGTGGACTTGGGCGCTGTGAGTGGGCCCTT
>JBBPRX010000695.1:0-12509 GCA_038093195.1 Boletus fagicola | reverse complement strand
ATGACTCGACAATGAAATGTTGAGAACGAGCCACGAGGCCAATGGGGTTAGCTTCTGGGTCCCTCCTCTGGTACTGGCGTCGCAATGCATTCTGCCAGCTGTCAGGCCTGGACGTGGACATTAGTGGTGACGTTTGGGCAAAAATAAAACGGCACGAGTGGGTACTCACGTTATCTTCCTATCTTGAGTGAGAGTTATGAGCAAGCGCTGCATAACGCGGGACAGAACCCGGTTCGTCGAGTGGACGAGATCGGTTTCGACGTCCTATGGACGAATGACATGATGGTGAGTGTCGAGTATTTGTAATGAAATGCGAACTTACGACGAGAGTAACGTCAGGCATGGCGAGGAGAGGACTGAACGTGCAGAAGAACTGAGAAAAGGCGGCCCATTTCCAATGGCGGCGAAGCTGGTGAATGTTGAAATCGTAAGGGGTGTCTAGTTGTTGGGGAATAGCGGGAGCCTGAGGGGTCGCAGAAGACGTGACCGTGCGGGTAGAGGTGCGGCGAGGCATACGCGCAGCCAAGCAAGCCGTTATAAAGGTCGGAGATCTACCGGCAGGTTTCAATGGACCAAGCGGGACTTGCAAGACGCAATATCGGTGCGGTTGCGATAATGCAAGATAATGCAACAAATCAATACAACCTCTGAGCGCCGAAACTTGACTAGACTGCTGAGACGGGCTCGCTGAAATAAATGACAAGCAATACCGTAGAGCTAGCAAGTTGTTTGAATCGGGCCTTGGCTTCAAGACTACGGTTCGACTTGGGCTTTGCAAATTTTCACCCTAAATCTATACCAATCTTACGTCATACAAGTACCATTTCGAGTAGACTTTAACACAAAAACTACTCTCCACCGACAGTTTCGCCCTGCTTCCTCACCCGTTTCCGCATCCTCGCCTTTGCTGCCTTGGACATGCGACGGATCACGGGTGCTTGGTGTCTGTCTCGTCCTCAGCACGTCGCCAACGTCCGGATGCGTCAGTACAACTCACGTCTCTCGTTTCTCGTGGCTGCCCATGATGGCCTTGGTAGACAGTGTGATCTTCATGTGCGGCGCGAACGACTGCTTCGCGCTATTACTACAATTCGGATCAACGACTCTGCGAGCAGCACCGCGTGACGCACTGTGAATGACCCTCGAGCGCAAGGTGCAGCGCATCCCTTCGATCTTCGCCCTCCTCCACCGGAATCCTGCCTTGCTGCTCAAATAGGAGCTGGTTGTACTGATGCAGCCCGGACACATCGCCCGCGGATACGTCCTGTCCTTTCAAGTACTCGCGCTTAATGATCTCGACAACGGAGACCAGACGTGCAATGGTGGAAGCCGAGACATCCGCCGGCGTCGAGTAAAGAACAAGTGGTCTGTCCGGATGGCTCTGTGACACTAGTGTTGAATGCTTGCAGTCTCATGAGTGACGGGACGCACTTCGAAAAATTCTAGCGCTCTCTTGACCCAAACACGAAGTTTCCCGTGTCTGGTTATGCGGATCGAATCCGGCATCTCAGCCCTGTCGCTGGACGCCGCCGCAAGCTCAGTAACACCATCGACGTCCATCGACTCCAATATTAACGGTCCAAAGAGCGAGTAACGTGGCGTGAGAAAGCGTGGGTTCTGGATTTACATCATTGATAGGCTACGTGTGCTCTACCTACCGAGCTACCATAGTTCTGCCCCTGCAATCGTGTCAGGACAGCCCTAGTCAATCTCATTGAACGAACTCACGTAACAGTCTTCCTCTCAGTAACCGCTACTTCTGTCTTGGCACGGTTGAGGATCTTCTGGAACTCCGCTACACGATGACGCATGCGAGAGTGCATGTAAGCCTTGCAACATTTGATGTGGTAGTGGAGGTAGTCGCGGAATAGCTGAATGTGCGAGATTGTGTTGTATGATACATCCGCCTTGGCAAAGTGGCGGGGAAAGAGCACAAAGGTAACATATCCAATGTCTTCAGAATCGCGGAGACCGGGTACATCTCGGATTTCGAGCGGCGGTTCACGGTTAGTATAGAGTACTTGGGGGGCATTCTGGATACTGGGCTGACGTCGAGCATCAACGAATTCCTGGTGGCAATGTCACAGGAACTCTGCCTTTGAGTCCGATGCGGCTAACTCACCTGCAGAAACACTTTACCGAATATCCTATCTGTTTCCTCGCGGAAGACGGTTGAGAATATGACTGTCACTCGATCAGGTGATGCCCGAATGTATATAGCCTCCTCATCACGATAATGGATCTGCATCAGGTCTCCGAGAGCGCCTCCCGAAGTCTCTAATTCCCTCTGTTGACGAAATGCCGATTCAAATGGGGCTGCAAGGGCATTCCGCTTCAAGAGGGCGATGGATTTGATGAACGCATCCCGACTCGCTGCGGGCCTATTAGTGAGATCCTCATCTGATACTAAACACACACCTTCATCGCCCGGAAGCTGCTCAAGGTCAATATCAAGACTGATATGGTATTCCGGTTCCGTTTGGGCTTTGATCAGGGCGCCGTATTCCCGTCTGAGTATGTCCAGTGCACCGTACGCTACGAGCTCGTCCCAACAGCGGATGTTCATCGAAAGTTGAATTACTGTCTTTTTGTCTGGCGTTGACAAGTGGAATCTAACTCCGTCAAAATCGACGAACAGGACATCGAGAGATGAGGGTCTTGTGAGTCATCAATGAGCACGATGGCTATGGTAGCGTATGGATTATGGACCCACTTAGCAGCCTTGTCTGCCAAGGTTGTCTGTATTATAACGTTATGAGACTACCGTCATGTTAGCTTGTGCTGAACGGCGCGGTGAAATCCCGGCCTACCTCGAGGAGGATCATGGCTGACTAGCAAGATAACTTAAAAGCTTGAAGGGCGTGTGGTGATGACAAAGTATTGCGTGGGAATAATTGATATCTGCAGCAAAGTAATTTCCCTTGGTAGCTTTCCAGCTGTTCAGCGGACGAACGTACCAGATACACCGCAAAGTATCACAAAAAGGCCCTAGCTTGCAACCATGGGTAAGCTTCTTGACTTTTGCATGACTATGCAACTTATCACGACTAGCGCCCAAAAAATCCAAGGCATCCAAGATGTCTCTCAACGAATTTCTCGGCGATGGTAGTGCGCATAAATTTTTGTACACTATCCCGCTCCCTGGCTGATCCCGCAAGTAGCTCTTGGCTCATGGGCTGATGAAATGGACGCCCTTCCTACAGCCCGTAAGGACTTTATGCATCATTGTGTAGACTGCCTTGTCACTTTCTTCCAGCCTCGATTAAGACGGACGACGATAGGCTGTCACGCCCTGGTGATCGCTTCAATAGGCGTGATGACTTTGCATCCTCTCGACGTATGTCTGGTCTTGGATCTGTCGGTATCCCGCCGATTCACACCTTTACACAGCCGATCGTCCGTTCCCTTCCGTGAGAGAAGAGGTTCCATTGCCATCCCATCCGCCTTTTACTGCATTTATCGGCAACCTCGCCTTCGATATCACCGAAGACGAATTGGCTAGTTTCTTCAATCCCCATCAGGTTCGTGGTTTACTTCATCAAGACTTGCTGTGTCCAATGTACACATAGGCCAAGTCCATCAAAATAATCAAAGACCGCGATGATAAACCAAAGGGTTTTGGTTACATCGAATTTTCTGAGCTGGATGCCTTAAAAGATGCATTGTCAAGGACAGGTTCTGTTAGTTATCCCAGCGCTTCTGAAGAAATACATTTGTTGATCCTCTTATCAGAGCCTATCAGGTCGCACTATTCGAGTGAGCGTTGCTGAACCCCGTGAGTTTTAATTAGATTTGCATTCGAAGGTAGACTTAATCCTGCGCTAGCAAAAGAAAGGCCTGGATTTGGCGGTGCTGTCCCGGAGGACGAATCCAAATTTTCTGGGAACTGGCGTAGGGAAGGCCCTCTTCCATCCTTCGGGGATTCTCGTGAGTCTTCACGACGTCGCTTTGACGGGCAGCCGGGGGAGCGCCGACCACCACCACCACCAAATGTTTCTGACGATGCCAGTGACTGGAGATCATCACGGCCGCTATCAAAAGTGGCTGAGCCGGAGGCACCGTCGGCTCGTCGGAGGGGCTCAGGTTTCTCTACTACGGAAGGCCAGACTGGTGTTGCGGATAAAGAGGAACACTGGTCCATTGGGAGCAGATTTAAGCCCTCAGCACCTGAAGAGTCTGCGCATGGCAAGTTGGGCAGCGTAAAGGGTAAACACGAGTCCGTTCATGCACGGGATACCCCTGACGAAGGGGACTGGCGCGCGCGGAAAGCCCCAGGCACCTCCCGTGAGTATCCGCGTCAATATTTCGACAATGCTTCTTCGCAGCTGATTCACTTGCGCACAGCAAGCAGCTCCACTCCTCCAACTCCTCAAATTAACCGTAAAAAGCTTGAGTTGCTGCCTCGTGCTTCCACAGGTTCCACGAGTCCATCCCCCTTATCTTCCCCAAAGTTAGCCTCCAATGTTCCAAGACCGAATCCGTTTGGTGCTGCAAAGTAAGTCTATTGTCACGAATCCGAATGGAGAAACATTTTTTGACACGTTGCAGACCAGTCGATATATCTGCGAAGGAACGTGAAATTACCGCCCGCTTGGAGCTTACCAAGGATCGGGTTCCCCAGAATTCGATGTCGCGCACAAACTCTAGGCAAGCTACTGAACGAGGGCCCACACATCCGACCAAAGCCTCATCGACTAGCCCCTCCACTGCTCCTGCCTCAGGATCTTCCGCTGCCCTTGCTACTTCTACTGTCAGGCCGTCATTCAGTTTTGCAAATGCAGCCGGCGCAAAAGCAACCACTGTCGGAACGACGGATGATCAGAAGGCTCCAGAGGACACAATCTCTGCGGTGGACGATGCTACGGATCAGGCGGTCGAGATGTCTGTCTAGACACTTTTTATGTCTCTATCATATCGTGAACATTATGATTCTTAACATAGACAGGTGTGAGTGCTGATTGCAGGATATCGTAAATTCCAGTGGCACAAGACAATATTTCGTATTATGAACGTCTTCGACTACTGCCGATGGTGTAGCTCCGGATCAACAAATTTCATGCGACCACGGCCTACGAGGCAATGGGGAGATACTGAGTTTTGCATACCAAAAGGAAATCAATGGGTATACCTTTGAAACGGACACCTTGAGTTGAATTTGTGTTCTCATGTACTCGTTGGATGCGCTCCAGCTCTTTGCGTTTAGCTGTTGCCATTCGCTCTTGCTCTTCACGTTCCAGACGTGCATCATATTCTTCCTCTGTCTCTTGCGGGATGTTGTTGTTCTCCGACCTTCCAGAGTCCTCAGGCTGGGGTTCTGGTTTGGAAATCTGCATTTTCGACTTCTTGCGGCGACGCTCGCGGTCTGCACTACGTGATCGGGAGCGACTATCGTGACGCTTGCGATTTTTGGCACTTTCTCCTACATAGAACCGAATGGGACATGATGTGGTTGGTCGAAAGAAATAGTAAACATACGTTTTGTTTGCTCCACTGGCTTTGGCTTTCTCAGTTCAAGCTCACCACAATTTGAGATTACAATCGGTGTTTGTGGTCGATCCTTCGCATCTACGGGCACTTGCACCAGTCTTTTTACCACATCTTCATAACCCCTGATCACCTTTCCAAAGACGACGTGTTTACCTAGCACTTTTTAGTTATACGGGAGCTAACTCGGATCAAAACGCTTACCATTCAAGTGGAGACACTCTCGCAGGGTAATGAAAAATTGTGATCCGTTGGTATCAGGCCCCCGATTAGCCATGCACAAAAGTCTAGAATAATCCAAATATTAGGCCAAAGAGTCATTATATTCGACAAATGATGCTCAAGACACACCCTTCTGAGTCGAGAGGCCTAGAAAGATCTTCGTCGGGAAAGTGGCCCCCATAGATAGATTCCCCTCCGGTGCCGTTGTGCTTCGTGAAGTCTGTGGTAACGATAAGTAGCGAGAACCACAAAGGCTGCAGGTAAAGACAGACCTCCTCCTTGAATCATGAAGTTATCGATAGACCGGTGGATAATACTGTTCTTATAATACAGTGGACGTTCTGAGACGGCCGATAACCCCTTTTCCCCGGTGCATAGTGCTCGGAAGCTGCAGCGATCTCCTCAGTTCTAATGCATTTCTGGAAGTTTAACTTGCCATCGAGAGCAGCTTACTTTTCTGCAGTCTTTGGGGCTGTATCGTTGAATAGTTCGAAGATGACTCTGGAGCAGTGTAAGTATATCTGACACGTTAGCTATAGAGATATCACACCTTCCCGCGGGATCAGAACCGATGGAAAAGTCAAAGAAGACGCGTGGACGAGGCATAGAGAGACCGGAAGGTACCGCGGAACCGTTGTCAAAGGCAAGTTTGACTAGTGTCGGCTTATTACATAATAATCTCGAGTCATGGAGCTCGATGTACTTGCAAGCGAACCGACTCACCAGGCTGACGCTCACCTCCGAATTACAGGGACTGGTAGCAAGTGCCCTCTATAACCTGATTTATCGCCTCGGAAACTTCCAATTCACGGTTCCTGAAATTTTTACGCCAATCTACTAAGCGACCAACCAATCTCTCTATCGATCGATAGCTTGCCTGGGAGTTAGGTCAGTTTGGTCGTGGTCATCTTGTCAAGTGCCGTGAACGCTAAGCTGCCTTCGCTGTTGCCTATGGGGACTCTAGATCAAGCACACATTCGTGCATGACACTGCTTGTTCTTGCATACTTCCCACACCTGATTCCCCTTCCCCATTAACATTCTCCCATCCAATACTTGTCCATCTGAATGAATGTCGCGCGACATGAGAAATTATAACGTTGTTGTCCTTGGTGGTGGGTACATTGGTTGCTTTGTAGGTCGGTACAAAACTATAATCTCTTGAACCTAGCTGGTGGGGTAGGGAAGTCCGCTTTAACGGTGCGATTCGTGCAAGATGTCTTTCTCGAAAACTACGACCCAACAATAGAAGGTGGGTCCTTGCGATAATCTGCCAATCTCATGTCTCCACTAACAACCGGTACAGAAGCCTACAGACGTATAGTCGACGTTGATGGTGTCAAGGCTTCGGTGAGCTCGTGTGTGTTCTACCCTACAGATCCAACCTGCCATGGGAATCTTGTTCTTATGCTTTTCGCCCAGCTGGAAGTACTGGACACCGCAGGGGCCGAACAATTTACCGCACTCAAGGAACTCTATATCAAGGTAGAAAATCTCTTCGTTGAAGCAGGCATATTACTCATGCCTATATTTCATGACTTGTTAGTCCGGCCAGGGCTTTGTTTTGGTTTTCAGGTATCATCTTTGTCCTCTGTTCTATCTTATCACTTATCTGTCCCTAAGTCTCACTCAAGAAGCAAGCCTTCGTGAGGTGGATAACCTCCGCCAGCAGATCTATCGTGTAAAGGGTGGTGACGCTGTAACTAATTCTACACTCTGGCACCACAATCGACATACTGAACTTGATGATGTGTAGGCCGTTCCTATCGTCGTCGTCGGCACCAAATTAGATTTAGTCGCTGAACGGGAGGTTTCTCGCAACACGATCCAGTCCCTGGTGGCGCGCTGGTATATTCCCTTCTACGAGACGTCCGCCAAGCGTAACTGGTACATTTCCGATGTGTTTCAGGACCTTGTGAAGCAAATGCTCGCACGGTATCCTGATGATCCTTCATCCAAGAGACCGACCCGGTTTCGCAAACCATGCACGGTTATGTGAGGCCGTACTCCCACCCAGTTTGTATATCACTTAGCACTTGCATGTCCCGCGTCATCTTAATACGTCTGGAAAGGTAGTATACAAGTAACTATCTCATGTACGATTTGCAATTATGATACCCACCCAGTCTGTGATACCGTGACAGTGTACTGCTGCACCGCCCAGTGAATTATATAATAATCTGATTATGTAATTTGTTTGTATATATCTGTCCACTTTTCTTCAAGTGGCTCTGTCAGAGCAAACTTGCACCACGACTCTTCAGTGTTTTTTCTTCACCTGGTCAGCTTCGCTATCCTTCTAGAATTTATTGAACAATGGTACGTCGCAAAAATTGTTTCGGTCAGTATTTCACTCATTTTGTGACTCTCAGAGTCACAGCAACGGTTACGGCGGCGGTTATGGCGGCGGCTATGGAGGTGGAGGATACGGCAACCATGGTGGTGGGAATTATGGGGGATACGACGATCGAATGGGAAATTTAGGAAGCGGTTTGCGCTCTATCGATTGGTCCTCGCAGAAGCTGGAACGCTTTGAGAAGAATTTTTACGTGGAAGATAAACGGATTTCAGCTCTCACCGAGCGAGAAGTGGATGAATTCAGGCGAAGCAAAGACATCAAGGTAAGAGTCCATGTTAATGTGTTGGTGGAGTGTTTCGTTAATCGTTTTCAAGGTTCAAGGGCGTGGTGTTCCAAGACCGGTACGAACTTTCGACGAAGCTGGTTTCCCGGAGTACATCATGTCTTCTATTCGTGCTCAAGGCTTCACCACGCCAACACCAATCCAGTGCCAGGCATGGCCAATGGCATTGAGTGGCAGAGATGTCGTTGCAATCGCACAGACTGGAAGTGGAAAGACGATCTCTTTTGCTCTTCCAGCCATGCTCCACATCAATGCGTAAGTACACGTTATCTGGTTGTTGACTGTCGCTGATCCATGTAGTCAACCTTTGTTGGCCTCTGGCGATGGGCCTATCGCCCTTGTATTGGCTCCCACTCGTGAACTTGCAGTGCAAATCCAACAAGAATGTACAAAATTTGGGTAAGTAATGCAATCATAATTGCATTTGATTCATATATGAACACTGTTGTAGGGCGAGTTCGCGTATCCGTAACACTGCCATCTACGGAGGTGCTCCAAAGGGACCTCAGATTCGTGATTTGCAACGTGGAGTGGAGGTCGTGATCGCGACTCCTGGTCGTCTTATCGACATGCTTGAAACACAGAAGACGAATCTTCGGCGTGTCACTTACCTAGTGATGGACGAAGCCGATCGCATGCTTGACATGGGCTTCGAGCCTCAGATCAGGAAGATTGTTTCTCAAATCCGTCCAGATCGTCAAACTTTGATGTTCAGTGCGACGTGGCCGAAAGACGTGCAAAAGTTGGCAAATGTATACACATTCTTGAACAGATGTTGCGCCTTACTGACGGAATGATTTATGCAGGACTTCTTGAAGGATATGATCCAAGTCAACATCGGTTCCATGGAGTTGACCGCCAACCACAACATCCAGCAAATCGTCGAGGTCTGCAGTGATTTCGAGAAGCGGGCGAAACTCATCAAACACTTGGATCAAATCAGCTCTGAAAATGCTAAAGTCCTGATCTTCGTAGGCACCAAAAGGGTTGCTGACGACATCACGAAATATTTAAGGCAAGATGGTTGGCCCGCATTGGCGATACATGGAGACAAAGAACAGTGAGTTGTGTTTGCTAACTGAATTAGGGTCGAGCCGACTTTTTTTTAGGCGCGAGCGTGATTGGGTTCTTGGGGAATTCAAAGCAGGTCGTTCCCCAATCTTGATTGCCACGGATGTTGCTTCGCGTGGTCTAGGTACGTTTCTTTTCTTTTCCCCAAGCGCTCCGACTGGGACTACGCGCGTGTGAACGCGAGCAACCTGCAAGGTTTGGCAGTAATTTCGAATGCTTCTCTTATCGAGGGCACGGGTAAATTGCTAACGGGGGTTTCCGCCTTTCCCACTTGCTGCTCGCGATTAACACCCACAGGACGTAGGCCTTGAAACGGGAATTTGCTGCTGTGTCCTGTCCACAGAAGCGCTTGTATCTTTTGGTTGTTTATTTATTGATGTTGTATGTGCTTCATGTCCATTCAATTGGTTTTTCGTCGCCTTCGTCGTCGCTCCTTCCACTATCGACTTGATCCTCTGGTCTGCACCAAGATGTGAAGGATGTTGGCTATGTCATCGTAAGTTCCTCGCTCATTGTCTCATTGTGTCGCTGACATATTTTTTCAGAACTATGATTTTCCCAACAACTGTGAAGATTATATCCACCGTATTGGTCGTACAGGGGTAGGCTGTACCTGTATCTTGTATCTATCTTCTCCATAACTAACACGTTACTAGCGTGCGGGGATGAAGGGCACGTCGTACACATATTTCACCACAGACAATTCCAAGTCTGCTCGGGAGCTTATTAGCATCTTGCGAGAAGCGAAGGCCCATGTACCCCCTCAGTTAGAGGAAATGGCAATGTACAGCGGAGGGGGTGGTCGAAGTGCGTGCCATCACATTTAATCAGTTCTTTCTATTGAATTTATATAGGTCGTTATGGAGGCGGCCGTGGACGAGGTGGCGGCGGTGGTGGCGGCGGTTCACGGTACGGTGGTGGGGGACACGATAATTACGGTAATGGTAATGGAAGAGACCGGTGGTGAATATGCTTGGCATTTCTTTTGTTTGCACTGATAGCATAGATTGTTACTGCAGTGGTGTATACCATTTGTAGAGCTTTTTCTTGTCTAATCACTATGACCTAGTGTTGTAGTCGAAGTGACCTTCGTTTGAAGTCTACATACCTCACTGAAGTTCATTGTTTAGCACTTTGTGAATTGGGTCTGTTGAAGCCAGAGTAGAAGTGATGTTCACTGACATGGGGGGAAATGATGACAAGGGAAAATTTGGTCATGCCAAGGGATAGCTCAATGAAGGCGAGCCGAGAACCTCCCAAGGGGTGGCTCTGTCAGTAACCAGAAATCCACCCAAGGGGTGAGCTGACTGTGAGCACTGTCACCTGCACCATCACAGTATGAATGAAAAATCTGAATGCTCTGAGTTATTCCCGATACGGTAGTAGAGGGTCTATGTCGACCAGTTAACTTTTCATTTTGGCAGGGAATTGCAAGATTTGACATTTATATTTATTTATATTTACATAGTGTTACAAATATGGATAACGAGCTCTGATCAATCTGATCCGAGTCCTTGTTTTAGTTCTTCCTTGTACTCGCCTCTGTTCTGCATCTAATGTTTTCCCCATCATGCAACTAAATGGACAAACTGTTCAAATGTTCACGGATGCCTTGATAGTGTGACTGTTGCCTCATTTCACCTACCTTTGCATTGCTCTTTTCTGTCTGTTGGACCACTTTTGATGCTGACAAAATACCACCTACTCCAGAAGGAGTTTTCACCTCTCCGAGCCTCTGAAGGACTTCCATAGTCACTCCATCTACTCCGAAGGTCTGGAGTTATTGCTCCAAACCTAGGAGTTATTACTCTGGAGTTTAGGAGTTCTAACTCCTAAATGTTCCCTTCTCCTTTACGCTGCAAAGCTGCCGCTCAGCTACAGACATTACCATACTTTTCCCTTCCTCCATTTTCCCTGACAGTTATTGAGGTACGAGTGTGCCTCCACCATACAGTATTTAGATTCCTACTTCTCTTCCCAGCACCTCAGTTGTTTTCACCCCATTGGCAACAGCTGAGTTGAGTTGCTTTCTATACATCACTTACTCCAAGACTAATGTACTTTAGCTCTGATATGAATAGGTAAATTGTACACTAAGTTGTTTTCGCCCTATTGGCAACAGCTGAGCTCTGGTACGAATAGCACTGGACTTGCTCCGCTAAACTCCGGATCTTTGGACCTCCAGATTTTGACACTGCCTACTTGTTCAATTCAAGCAGTCAGGTGTTATGGGTAGTCAAGAGGAAGCATTCGATCTCTATGCCCAGCTCTTGCAAGTTGCACACACCGTTTCCATTGATGATTTGAAAACTGCTAAAGAATGGGCATATGCTGCCAAAGCATCTGGTCACCACTCTATGGTTTTGGCCTACCAAACATTGCTTCAATTCCTGGTTCACCACCTTGCTACCCTTTCATCTCTGCCACAAAACCTTGCCATGCTCAAGGAGCTCACAGCTTTCCTCTCTGTTGATGTGTTTTCGGCTTGTGTCTGCCACAAGCAGCTTACCAATGTGGTTGAGCTTGTGGAACAGGGCCATAGTGTCTTTTGGTCACAATACCTTCAGTTTCACTCTTCTCTAGATGACGTCATTGCATCCGCCGGCGATACAGGAAGGTCATTAGCAGAAAGGTTTATGTAATTGAGTTTACTCCTGTGTAACATTCTTGATTCCCCTCCTTTTGATTCCCCTCCCACATCCCAGCATGAGCAGGCATGGCACCTCAACATCCAGTTGCAGGATGTCGCGGACAATATTTGAAAATTAGGGGGCTGCTCCCACTTTCTTTTGCCCTCACTTTTCTCCAACCTTCACAAGGCAGCCATTGGGGGGCCCATTATCATCATGAACACAAGCCAATATAGCTGTGATGCAGTGATCGTTATCGGAATTGTGGTTACCCACTAAGTCTGATTATGGATTTTCTATATCCATTTCTTTATCCTTCACAATTCCTTTTATTCTCACTATTCATACAGTGACTCCAAAAACCCTTTCCATACTAACCCAGAATGTGGTGCGCTTCGCGCACCACCAAACAGCGTGGGAATTACGCTTAGCATTGGTGGAGTTATAAATAGTACATACTC
>JBBPRX010000694.1:0-12518 GCA_038093195.1 Boletus fagicola | reverse complement strand
GGACTGGTCGGCAAGTGAAGGCGGATTGCAACCTGTGAAAGGCCTTTTCTTGATTGGGTTCCCATTTCCATTCACAAGAGGTCTTTGTGAGGTCGAGGAGGGGACGCGCGATGTCCGAGAAGGAGGGGATAAACTTGTGGTAGAAGTTGCAAAATCCAAGGAAAGACTGAACATCTTTCATGTTGCCCAGGTGGTGCCAGTCTTCAATGGCTTTCAATTTTGCTGGGTCCATCTGGATGCCATCCTTGTTAACAACCATTCCTACATACTCCACTTCTTCGGCAGCGAAGGTGCATTTTTCCAGTTTGAGGTACATCTCGTGTTCTCGGAAGCGTTGGAGGACTTTCTGAGTTTGTTCTTCATGGAGGGCGGGGTCGGCAGAGTGGATCAGGAGGTCGTCCATATAGATGATCAACCATCCTTCTGCCATATAGTCTCCAAATAGATCGTCCATAAAGGCTTGGAATGTGGCTGGGGAGTTGCACATTCCAAAGAACATTACGGCAGGTTCAAAGAGGCCATAGGGGGTGATGAAGGCGGCTTTCCAGCGGTCCTTGGGTTTGATCAAGATGTTGTTGTATCCCCATTGTATGTCAAATTTGGTGAAGATGGAGGATCCCTTCAGTTTATCGATGAGGTCAGAGATGAGGGGAAGGGGATAAGTGTTCTTGATTGTGTGGGAATTGAGGTACCGGTAGTCTTGGCAGGGGCGGAGCTGCTTTCCATCTTTCTTCTGAACGAAGAAGAATGGGGAGGCCTGAGGGGACTTGGAGGGGACGATCTTGCCCATTTTGAGATGTTCGTCAATGAACTCCTTGCAAGCGGTTTGCTCAGCAGGGTTCAACAGATAACTCTTGGCTCATTTGGGGACGAATGGGTCTTTGAGTTCGATTACGTGGTTGTAGGGCCACAAAGGGGGTAGCTTGGTGATGTCTTTCTTGTCAAAGACATCAGTGAACGCCTGAAATGCTGTGGGGAGAGAAACCTCTGTCTTCTCCGTCTGTTGGGCAATAACCGTGGACATCGTTGTCCGTCATACCACAAATTCTGGTATGTCGCCAGTTGAGTTGAAGAACCTAGCCCTCTGGATAGGTGTCCATTGACGAAATGCATCGTAGAGCTCCCTCTGGATTATCTCTTCTTCGTAATGGCCGAAATACCTTAACAGGTATCGTTGTTGGAGCGCTTCTGGTTTGAAGCCGCTGGTTTGCCTGTATTTGGAAGGGGTTATCGTAACCTGTCCTTCTGTCCAATCGACGTCTGGATTCAGAGCCTGAAGCCAGGGCAATCCTAGAATCATGTCATCCTTGCCGCAGTTGAGGATGAAGAGGTCCCGCCGCTCTTTCACTCCTCCGTAGTCAAGTACCATGTTGGTCTTGAACTTGATGGTCCCCGATTGGTTGGGCAACCCGTCGACGTTCCACGCTTTGAGGGGCGTGTCCATCTTGAAGACTGGTAACTTCAAGCGTCATATTGTGCTAAGGCTGATAAAGCAGCCAGTAGCTCCACTGTCAATCAAAGCATTAGTGCCAACAATTTTGCTGTCCTGTTTCCAGATCGAAAGAGGAATCCGAATAGAATTACTCTTCAATCCAGAGATAAATACAGGAGCAATTGTGATGGAAGGAGACGATGTTGGTCCGTCCCTTCCCTTTAAAAATGCGAAGCAGAGGGTGCACCTGTGCCAGTGGAAATCCTAGTACCATCCTCTGATGGTCTTCCCTGCTCTTCAAGGCTAGGGGATCTGTGGGATGCTCATGGGCGGTGAGTGCGTTGATGGTCTCTTCCCATCCGTCTGCTGCGGCAGTATCGTTGGCCTCATCCAGAGGCACTCCCTGTTCGTACAGCCCTACTTCATAGGCTGTCTTCAGGGTCCTAAGAATCTTGTCACATCCTTTAGTACGCGATAGCCCCTTGAGATAGGCATCCAAGGGGTCCTGTGATACGGCAGGGGTTTGTTGGGGAGTGGGGGATGTGGTGGCGACCACACACGTGTAGATTCTGCAACTGGGCTTCGGAGACGGCTTGTTGCGAGTGTAACCAGAATGGTTACGAGTGGAGCACCCCACTTTCTGGCAAATAAAACAATGTCCTTCCCAAGAGAGTCGAGCTCGTTCTTCTGGTGTGATCGTAAGGCGATCCACATCCATAGCATGGGGGTCACGGCAACCATGACTTCCTCCGTACGCTGGCCTAGGGCCCTTCTGGAAGTGTTGGATCCGTTTGAAATTTCCTTTGATTTCTGAGGCTTTGGTATAGATGTCCTGCATCTCGGTGGCGGTCTTGAGTACACCGGAGAGGGTGAGGTGGGTGGCGATGTCCTTGTCCAATCCTCATAGGAACCATTTGGTAAGAGCACCAAGGTCTTTGATTCCAGATCGTTCGGAGAGGACAGCAAAGTTGGAGATATAATCTCTGAAGGCTTTGTCACCCTTTCCGTGTTGGTAGAGGGAGGTGAGGTCGACTCTGGCCTGGATGGCAGCATCGTATGGAGAGAAGGTAGTTTCAAAGGCTTCTTTGATGGTGGTGGAGGTCTTGGCGGCGTCGGGTACTGTGTTGTCCAAGAGTTGGGTAAGCCACGTTTCCGCAAAGGCTTTCCCTCTGTCTCTCTCCATTCTGTTGAGGAAGATGAACGATTTGGCCCTTTCTCTGTATTTGTCTGTGTGAAGGAAAAAGTATCCCAACATGGCTTTGAGCCATCTGTTGGCATCTGATGGCTTTCCGTCGAACGGTTCAGGGAGAGCGGCTTTGGTGTCTCCTGTCATGTCTTCGTCGTCGTCGTCTGGGTTCGCAGGTGCGTCTGGGTCTGGGTTTGGCGGTGGGGGAGGTGCATCAGATAATCCTCTGAAGAAGATGTCTTCTTCATCTTCCTCAATGGGGGAAGGAGAACATCTGGCTTCGACCGATGTACTGTGGACTAGTACAGGGGGAGTGGGGTGGTGTCCTTCTGAGGAAGTGCGAGAAAGCACAGGAGAGGGTGTTTGACAACGAGGGGGAGGTGGAACAGCAGGAACAGCTCAAGATGGGCTGCTGATTCTGCGAGATGACCCTTCGGAGGGAATGGCTGCGAATGCGGAAGAGGGATGAGGTTGCAGAGGAGAGATCCTTCGTTCCTCGTCTTCTTCTTCCTAAGATCCTAGAAGCACGTTGAGATTGATGTGCCTTGTGTTGACAAGTGGGAGTGGGGGTGGTTGGGCTGAATAGCACCAACTAGGATAAACTCTTTGAACTTAACAAGTTACACGAGAGTGTAACTCCTGTTGAAGTATCTTGAAGTTGTTATGATTGGGTACACTTTTTCCTAAAGCGGCTCCCCTTTGCCTCCCTTTCCTGAATCCCGATCTCCGACGGAGAACCATCACCCTTGACGCTACCCTGGAAGACCCACCATAGATCCCCTGCGGCTCCCTCCTTGATGACTACTCCCAGTAGTCTTCCTTCGGACCCTCCCTGGATCCCTCTCTCCGATCCCTGTCCTGGACTCCCTCCTTGATGACTACTTCCAATGGTCATCCTTTCGGACTCCTTCCTCAGATCCCCAACCTCACTTGAGTGCTGTCCCCACACAGCCTCCCTTGATGCTGTACCCACAGCATCATTGATCCTAACCTTCCCGAGTCATTGCCTAGATGATCCTAACCTTCCCAAAGGCTATCCCTCTGCCTTCCTGATCCTGGTTCACCCAAGAGCTGGTCCTTCACAGCCTCTTTTCCGGTTTCCCCCTTCCCTCTCATGTGACCCCTGACGCGTAACCTCGTGCTCCTTCATGACGCGACGCGTCCCCTCTGCCTTGACACGACCTCGTGACCATTCACGTGATGTGTCCTCCCTGACACGCCCCACGTGACTTCTCACAACGCAACGCGTCACCACTGCCTCGTCCCTTGACACGACACCTCGTGATCTTTCACTATGTGACGCATCTTCCTGACATGTACCACGTGACTCTTCGTAACACAATGCGTCTTTCCTTTCTTGGGCATTCTCCCCTGCCCTAAAGACTATTACCTTATCTGGGCAACCTGCCCTTAACTGACTCACAGTAGTATATAAGTTAGAGCACCGCCTGTAACGTCTCTTTAACTTGAACCTACTCATTCCTGTGTACTCTTGACTGCACAAGCCCTCGTGCTAGTCTAAGACCCTACTAAGGATAGTAAGTCAGCCTTCAGCCTTTGAGGCTCAAGCTCCCTGTGATCTCCTCCTGCTTGTACTCTTACAGTGCTCGTCGCTCTCGTCGCCTTCGCCAATCCCCCTCCTCTCTGGGCCATCCCCAGACATCGTCGACTGCCTTCTTTGTCGTCAGAGGACAACCATCTCCGGCAGCCTATTTAAGGCAGACCACCCCCTTCAGGCTTCCCACCTGTCGAGTTCCCCATAGAGTCGGCGCCTCTTACCTCGCCTACCGTCTGGTCAACCGTTGACCACCTCCACCTTTGTTGACACCCCTTGGGCCCATCGACCCCAAGGAAGGACTTCCCGGTCACCCCTCAGCAGTCATAGTCCAACCCGGGCTACTCCCACTGTCCACCCCTGAGGACATCCCGTCTTTCTTTTGCCTCCACAGATACCGACTAGCCTTACAAGTCAGGCTATCACCTGGTTTGTGACTCACAGTTGAGTCTACGCACTCGAGTCACTTGTCAAGGTTCTACCTCCAGTAGCAACCTTAACAGAAGTGACCTCTGTCACTAGTGCAACCTCTGTTGCTGGTGTGCCCGGTGTCTCGACAAGCCTGAATGCTCGAAGGTCTCGACAAGCCTTGATGCTTGAAGGTCTTGACTAGCCTTGATGCTAGAAGGTACTCGATGAGCCTGGATGCTCAAAGGTGGCCGTGATGGTTATGCCTAGGCAGTCCTAGGCAGAAGGGAGGATGAGAGAGAGATAGAAGCAGAGACTTGCTAGAGGGGATAGCAAGGAAGCGCAGAAGAGTACACTGGATTGTGTAGGTTCAGGTTAAAGAAGAAATACAGGCGGAGCCCTAATATATATACTCGTAGAGTGGTTTAGGGCCAGTCCAGCTAAATAAGGAAATAGGAGATAAGGGCAGGCATAGATGCATATAGCCGTGAGAAGGGACGCACGTATGAGGTAAGGATCATGAGATCGCGTATAAGGAGAACACGATCAAGGAGGCAGTGTTTGAATGGAAAAGGAAGAACACGTTGACACATAGAGACGCGAAGCACGTGAGGGACACGTGATGAGGCAGAGGTTTAGTGGGGCTGTGTAGGAACAGCCTCTGGTGGAAATAGAGTGTCGTCAAAAAGGTCATCCCAGACTGAGTATGGGATGGCAAACTCCTCTAGACTGGAGAGGATGTCGTCCCGGAGTATCCAGGCAGGGTGGTCCTCAGGTATGGTCTCCTGGGTAGTCAGAGGAGATGAAAAACTGGGGGCAGTTTCACCAATTGTAACAAGACCGATTCAAATATGAGGTCACCGCCACACAGGTTTGTTTAATGCTATTGCCACTACTGCTTACTGATACTAACTGTTACGATCACGATTTAACCCCTATTCTTTTCATTTTATCTTATCTAAGTCACGTGACTTCTCTTTCAGATTTCACTTCCATGTCACGTGACATTATGTAATAGGTCTAGAACCTAAACATGTGTTTACCTCATATTATTAATCTCCGTGACCTAGAATGATCTAGTGTTGCTTATTTAATTATGGTACCTTCTAGAACATTCCTTATCATACATGAGTCATGATATCATAGATACACATGGACCAGTATCATAATATGTACAAACAACTGTAGTAGTATAAATACTTAAATGTCAACACCCCAAGAACTTCAGTCAAGTTCTTGTTGGGTTTCCCTCAACTATCCTTTACTCTATAAGCAAGTATCTCATGTGAGGTGGCCCAAGTCTTTATTAGATTTAAGGTCGTCAACATTAGAACTTGACTTTCCAACTTCCGTCACTTCACACTTTACATCTTTACCACTGTTTGCATATGCGGCCCCTAGTGTTAAAGGGAACTGCTGGACTCGAGGCATAACGAGCATTTTCTACCACTTCATCTTCCTCGTCCACTTGGACAACCAATTTTGTTTTATGAAGTCCATCTCTATACCGAGACTGAAGGTGCTTAGCTATCTAGGGCAGCACAGCAGTGACCTCGAGCGGTCTTAATTGGTTTAAACACCGCTGCAAAAACCCCTTTACTTCTTTTGCGATTTATCGCGAGTCCTCGTGAGGCTCATTTATTTGTTATCTTTACTACACTTTGTCTTGTGGTGCAAGAGTGTTCTGTGCCCACCGAAGCAAAGTTACGTTATCCTTTTTCTACGGAGAAGTCAGGAAGGCTATTGGCCTGATTTTCACCATCGGCTGGAGTGAGTTTGTCCTTGCCTTTGGATTTTATTTCTTTTTGGATGTTTTCAATGCAATTCCCTTGAGACAGGATTTTCCCGGATCACAAAGATCTTTCCTTTAAAGTCACAAAGGAGGATACCCCTTTCAAACTCCCACAGTTCGAATACAATCCAAACGACGCTTTCAACATCAAGGTCAAACCAGAGGAGTTAACTGAACACTTCCTCGAATTCCTACAAGCAGGCTTTACACACGGTGAAAAGCCCATACACTTATATGAAGCAGAAGCAATCTACGAGCTTCCAAAACAAGTACAAATCAACCCCTATACGTGGGAAGAAATAGCCCAACCTGTGGGAACAAAGAGGAAATGAATTGGACTTCTCCATTCCGAGCCCACAAGAAAGTCCGCTCGCATCGCCCACCTTTTCCACACTACCACTTCCAACAATGGACACATGGGACCAAATGATCGCCGACATGCAGGCACAATTGGCCGCAATGGCCCAACAAATTGCCGCATTTGCAGCAGCAAGCGCACCCAAGGCTGATGTAAAAGTCAGCAAAAAGGTCGAAATGGTCCCAGACCTGGGTTGGTTCGATGGATCATACAAGTTTTATGAAATATGGTGGATTAGGATGGCTACGTACTTAGGAGCCAATCAAGAAAGTTTTGACGATGATGAAAAGAGAACAATCGTGGTTCTATCACGAATCGGATCTAAAGATGGAAAAGACGATAATGGTGCCAGCAAATGGGCCTGTAA
Source organism: Boletus fagicola (assembly GCA_038093195.1). Taxonomy (NCBI): domain Eukaryota; kingdom Fungi; phylum Basidiomycota; class Agaricomycetes; order Boletales; family Boletaceae; genus Boletus; species Boletus fagicola. Next base: position 5,420 of record JBBPRX010000694.1, on the reverse strand, counting down.
TCAACTAAATAGATACCTAGAAGGGTCTCAACATGGGTGGCCTACACAGTCACAATTACAAAAAATAATGGACGAAAGGTTCAACCTGGGCAACACCAAAGACACAGCAATGGACAATTTGTCCAAACTCTACCAAGGACTGAAAGAGAGGACAGAGGCCTACCTCACCCACTGGTACGCCAAATATATCAACGCGGAACCAGGAAACCATATGGGGGTCTTCTTTCTGGAGAAAAGCATCAGGAGAGACGTAATTTAACAGATATACAGTATTTAGAAGGAAAACGCCAGACCAAGGTTGAGGATTACATGTCCAAGATCAAACAGGTCGGCAATCTCAAGGAGGCTTTTGCCTCAAGAATGTCTCAAACCCACATGTGAACACAAGGGTCCAATGCACAAGGAAGCTCTTCAGGAGCAAAAACATTCAGCAGCCGAGGAGAGCCAATGAACATCGATGCGGTACGCACCGGCAAGGGGCAGTGTTTCAACTGCCAAGGCTCTCATCTAGTTCGGGACTGTACTAAACCCCAAAAAGAATGTTCAGAATGCCACTTCCTTTGGGGAGGGCATCACAAGAGTTGCTCACAAATGGGCAACACAAGCAAGGATAGACGCACACGATCATGTGAATCAGAGGATGCTCAAAAGGCATCAAATGGAAAAGGAAAGGAGGATGGCAGAATGAAGACCGTTGCTGCCATGGACTTTGAAGCCACGAAGGCTTACAGTACTTTGTGGACTTATTAGCAAATGAATTGGGAAAAGAGTAAACCGTGTGAATGAACCGGGTGTTCGCACGGATATGGACAAAAAGAAAATAGATAAAATACAAAAAAATAGTTTTTCTGTACTTTCCAATTATGTAGAAGATGGTGAAGAAGAAGAAGAATTCTTCAACACCCAGGATAGGACTTTAGATACATATGATTCATTTTCTCAAACCCAGACCGGGTCTCCAATCACGGAGCTTGTTGCAGGGGAATGCAGGCTTAATTCAGTCAAGAAAAATACAAAAAAATTAGATGATCCAGTAGATACAAGTATTTATGAAACCCTGGAACAGATCTGCCTATGAAGGAAACGAAAGCACTGCTAGATAGTGGTGCTAACGGAATATTCATTGATGCCACATGGGCAAAGACAAACAAAATTACGCTTACAAAGCTAGAACGACCCATACCCATCTTCAATGTGGATGGAACCAAGAACTCAGCAGGAAACATTATCCATACCGCCGAAATAATCATCGATTACCAAGGACACTGTGAAAAGTTAGTAGCGGAAGTCACCGATTTAGGAAAGAATCCGATGATCTTGGGATACACATGGCTTTCGAAGCATAATCCAGAGATAGACTGGCAAAAAGGATCAGTCACTCTAACACGATGCCCACGCACGTGTTATATGTTATCCGACAGACCAATATTTGTCAGGACCTTAGAAAAAAAGGAAATGAAAGATATGCCGTACATCTATAAACGGTTATGAAAAGCAACGTCTGAGCAGCAGCAGAGCGCCCCGGTTGCAGAAAAGACTGTAGAAGAAATGGTACCAAAAGACTTCCACGAATTCCTCAATGTGTTTTCAAAGAAGCACTCAGAATGTATGCCGGAACGAAAACCGTGGGACCATGCCATAGAGATGAAAGAAGGATTCAAACCCCGAAAGGGTAAACTTTATCCTATGTCCATGGAAGAACAAAGGAGGTATCAGACTTCGTTGATGAACAATTATGCAAGGGATATATTAGACCATCAAAATCCCCTCAAATGTCACCAGTCTTCTTTATTCCCAAAAAGGATGGCAAAAAGAGAGCGGTACAGGATTACTGATATCTTAATGAATGGACCATCAAAAATAATTATCCACTCCCCTTAATCTCCCAATTGGTTGATCAATTGAAAGGGTTGAAGCTATTTACAAAAATGGACTTACGGTGGGGGTATAACAATGTACACATCAAAGGAGACAAATGGAAAGGAGCTTTCATATGTCACAGAGGAAGCTTCGAACCGTTAGTCATGTACTTCGGACAGACCAACTCCCCCGCTACTTTCCAAGCCATGATGAACAACATCTTTGCCGATATGCAGGCAGTCGTTATTATCTATGTACATCAACAATATCTTGGTTTTTACCAAAAATGATAACCAAGAAGAACACGATCAAATAGTACTTGAAGTACTACGTTGATTACGAAAACATGACTTATTCATCAAACCTGAAAAATGCACGTTCCGAACCAAGAAGATTGATTTCCTTGGAATGATTGTATCTGAACAAGGAATTGAAATGAAATCATCTAAAGTTTCAGCTATCAAGGAATGGCCAACTCCCACGAACCTAAAAGGAGTATGAAGTTTTTTAGGTTTGGCGAACTTTTACTGTTGATTCGTCAAGGACTTCTCCATTATAGCTAGACCATTAAACAACCTTATGAAAAAGGACCATGCTTGGTGTTGGTCAGAAAAGGAACAAAACGCATTTGATATGCTGAAAGAAGCATTTACATCAGCTCCCATTTTAGCTTATCCAGAGGATCACGCCCAATATTGCCTAAAATGTGATGCCTCGGATTTCGCCACAGGAGCTGTATTATCTATGGAGAAAGAAGGGAAATGGCATCTGGTGGCATTTTCATCACACTCGATGACCCCAGAACAATGAAATTACCCTATTGTGGATAAAGAAATGCTGGCCATAATTCACGGACTAGAACAATGGCGTCATCACCTAGAAGGTGCTGACCAAACATTTGAAATTTGGATGGATCACGCAAACCTCCAATACTTCATGAAATCACAAGATCTGAACCGAAGACAAGTGAGATGGGCACAATACCTCTCACAGTTCAATTACGAACTCATCAAGAAACCAGGTACATCTATGGGAAAAGCTGATGCACTCTCTAGACAAGAAGACCACGCTGTAGGGATCAAAGATGACAACAAAGGAGTCACAATGATCTCCACGGAGCGTATTAGGTGAACCAATGAGGTTTCATTCGTACATGGAGAAGAAGAGAAGATCTTAGATCACATCAGGAACACGCAGTCTAAATTAAAAGAATCTACAATGGTGGGATGGGAAAGAGAAGAAGACGGTCTTTGTAAGACCAATGGAAAAATCTACGTGCCTGAGGAGCAAGATCTCCGTCAGGATATTATTCAGCTTTATCATGATTCCACGCTGGCAGGTCATGGTGGCACAGAGAAGACTCTAGAGTTAGTCTCACGCTACTACACCTGGGAGGGTTCCCGTGCCCAAATCAAGGATTATTGTTCATGTTGCAAGAGATGCGCTTGGATGAAGCCGACAAATGTTCCACCGGCTGGAAAATTAAAGCCCAAGCCAGTTCCAGAAGGCCCCTGGCAGGACATCTCCACAGACTTTATTATGGACTTACCCGACTCGAGTGGCTATGACAGCATCCTCATCGTGGTAGATAGATTTTCAAAAGAAGCATGCTTCATTCCCACTGTTAAGGTTGCTACTGGTGGTAGAACCTTGACAAGTGACTCGAGTGCGTAGACTCGACTGTGGGTCACAAACCAGGTGGTAGCCTGACTCGTAAGGCTAGTCGGTATCTGTGGGACAAAAGGAAGATGGAATGTCCTCAGGGGTGGACAGTGGGAATAGCCCAGGTTGGACTATGACTGCTGAGGGGTGACCAGGGAGTCCTTCCTTGGGTTCGATGGGCCCAAGGGGTGTCAACAAAGACGGGGATGGTCGATGGTTGACCAGACGGTGGGCGAGGTAAGAGGCGCCGACTCTATGAGAACACGACAGGCAGAGGAGCCTGAAGGTAACAGCAAGGGTCGACCTAGTGAGGGAGCTAGACCCAAGGAGTGGTGACTCTCAGGTAGAGAGAGTCCAACCACTGACAGAGGAGATGCCCTAGGGAAGGATGCCCTAGGGGAACGAAGAGTCTGCGAAGGAGTTGGGCTCGGGACAAGGTTAATCCTAGCGAGGGGCAACGACGATGTCTGGGGATGGCCCAGAGAGGAGGAGGGTGGGCGAAGGCAACAAGAGCGACGAGCGCTGTAGGAGTACAAGCGAGAGGAGATCGCAGGGAGCTTGAGCCTCAAAGGCTGAAGGCTGACTTACTATCCTTAGTAGAGTCTTAGACTAGCACAAGGGCTTGTGCAGTCAAGAGTACGCAGGAATAAGTAGGTTCAAGTTAGAGAAGCGTTACAGCTGAGTTCTAACTTATATACTAAACGAGGGTGATTTAGGGTAGGCTGCCCGGATAAGGTAAGAGTCTTTAGGGCAAGTAAGGATGCCCGAAATAGGAAAGATGCATTGTGTCGTGAGGTCACGAGGTACGCGTCAAGGAGGACAGGGCAGTGTCTTGTAGGATCATCTTGGGTGGAGATGAAGAGGGATCAAACCGGAAGAGAGGCTATGATTAGGTGAACCAGGATCAGAAGGGCAGTGGGGACAGCCTTCGGGGAGAGTAGGATCATGGGGCTCAGCTCTCAGGTGAATCAGGATCAAGAAGGCGGTGGGATAGCCTTCGGGAGGGATAGGATCATCTAGGCAATGACTCAGAAGGATTAGGATCAATGATGCTGTGGGTACAGCATCAAGGGAGGCTGTGGGGGGACAGCACTCGGGTGAGGTCAGGGATCCAAGGGAGGAGTCCGGATGGACGACTATTGGAGATAGTCATCGAGGAGGGAGTCCAGCACGGGGATAGGGGATAGGGATCCAGGGAGGGTCCAAAGGAAGACTACTGGGAGTAGTCATCTAGGAGGGAGCCATATGGGATCTATGGTGGGTTTTCCAGAGTAGTGTCAAGGGTGATGGTTCTCTGTCGGGGATCGGGATTCAGGAAAGGGAGGTGAAGGGGAGTCACTTTAGGAAAAAGTGTACCCAATCATAACACCCACGACAAAAATGATAACGGTGTTGGGAACTGCTCAACTATATCGGGACCGCGTATGGAAGGTTCACGGCCTCCCCTGATCAATCATTTTGGACTGAGGACCACAATTCTCGGCACAACTCATGAAGGATCTCGGCAAAATGTTAAAAATTGAACTCCGCATGTCCATGGCCTTCCACCCACAAACAGATGGCCAAATGGAGCGAGTCAATCGAGATCTTCAACAGTTTTCACAGTTGTTTACGGCCGAGAAACAAAATGAATGGTCCGAATGGTTAGTGCTGGCGCAATTCTCATATAACAATAAGGTTCATTCCACGACTAAGAAGTCACCCTTCGAAGTCACACGTGTTACGATTGGGTACGCTTTTTCCTAAAGTGGCTCCCCTTCACCTCCCTTTCCTGAATCCCGATCCCTGACGGAGAACCATCACCCTTGACGCTACTCTGGAAGACCCACCATAGATCCCCTGCAGCTCCCTCCTAGACGACTACTCCCAGTAGTCTTCCTTCGGACCCTCCCCGGATT
>JBBPRX010000693.1:0-12536 GCA_038093195.1 Boletus fagicola | reverse complement strand
TAGAGCGGGTTGATCAACTTCGGCTGCTCTCCCCTCAACCTCAACCTGTGAATAGCTGGAAAAATGCACTAGTGTGCACGTCGTCACGGCGGCTCCCGAATCGGTTTCTTTCTTCCTTATTTAGTTAGTTTGAATAGGGGTTATGGTGTTTTGGGTTGAATAAATGGGTTACCCTTTGGTGTTATAATGTGTTTGAAAGACCTGCGCCAACTGGTGGTAAGACGTTCAAAAGAACCTCGTCGAGAGAAGCTCGTACTAGATTATACTCACCTCGGTCAAACGCGAACCACCGTCAAGTTAGAAACACGAGGCGAAGGCAAGTTCGGGGGGGATAGTCGAGAGCCGGAGTGAGAAGACTCAGAAGAGTGAGCAGGAGCAACTGAGTAAGCGGGGCGGCGTCGGTCGTAGCCATCATTCATCAGACTCGGGCTTTTGAGAGCGTGAAGTGGGAATTTCTTGTTCTCTTAGCTGACGGTACAGGCCAATCTTAAATACGTAGTAAGACAAAGGAATTCGGGCTACGCAGCAGCCAGTGCACTGGCGTCATAGTATGTACAAAGGACGCGTGAAATGGGAAGAAAGAGGATAAAGGGAGTCACAGGTAAATGAAAGGGCTATACAGTGATGCATGACTGTGAAAGAAAGGCGATATACCAACATACGTTAAGGGGGCTGGTGAAATCGGCGAGGGATCCAATGTGGTGTGTCAGTGTCACTGTGAAGCTTCCGCGAGGTCAAGTCGGTGTCGTCGGGGCGTAGTCATTACTGGATCCTTATATACACCTCGATCACATTGCGATATTATGAAACATAAACGAGTGAACGATCGAACCCGCAGATCCGGGGCTATCGCGCAAGGGAACGACATATAATTTAATATATATACTGGACGGAAACTAATTATGTAAACGTCGGAACGCATGATGATGATCGGCACGTCGATCGAACTTGAACCACACGTCGGACTCATCTATAGCAAGCATTACCTCGGGTATCATCAATTCATCAATCGACCAAGGATCACATGCACAAGCAAGCGCCCTATGTAATATATGACGATCTACTGTTCCCATTCACCATACTCCCAGTTGAAGCAATCCTGCCACCGTCGTGAGTGCGACCGAACAACGGAGAAACAGAGACATACCACACAATCCACTTCTTCTTTCGCCACGGGAACGGGCAGCTTCACTTTCTTCTTGGTATCTTTATCCTTGTCCTTGTCCTTGTCTCCGCCGCCCCACCAGGGCCAGCTCATCTGCGCGACGCTCTCGTCGTCCGGTGGAGGTTCATCGGCCCACTCGAGGTCTTCAGCGAGTAACCGCTCGACAACCTCCCGTATCGAGTGCATTCGGATGTCTACTGCCCATTTGAGCTTGGTGACCGTGTCATATAGTGCGACCTTGCCAAGATGACACCTGTGGACCACGTTAGTTGGTCCCTGCCAACGAGGAAATTGAGACTTGTGAACATATCGACTACTCACCTCGTCTCCATCGCATAGCCAGCAATTGCACAGGTGGATGTAACACCGTTACATACCCCCATGGCTATTGGGTCTGCTGTATGTATAATGTGAGTGATATGCTGAGTCGATGGCTTGGGAGGATGTTAGCACTGCATCAACCAGGAGAACGTAGACAAAAACACACAGGGGACGGGAGATGCAATCGGGTAGCTGCCAGCTTCTCAGCCGGCGCTTCGAACGCCACGACTGGTGTACCAAAAGTAACACCAATGAGGGAGGACACAGAACCACCCAATGAATGACCTGTCAATTCACATGAGTACTCGGTACATTCGCGATGCAAGTTAAGGGGGAAGAATAAGATGCGTACCAATCACCCAGATGTGAGAACTCGGGTACATGTAAGTAAGATTATTATATAAATTCTGCAGAGTCGAGTTGGCACAACTCATATCAACAAGGGAGCTCGCTTACCATTCCAACTGAGTAGTATAAATCGTCGCCTTGGAGTGCACTTTCTATGCATTCTTGGCTGCATTTTCCTGTACTCTTGTAGCACCCACAAACGGTGCTCCACGTTGGACCCACACGAGCACAACAACAGGAAAAGAGCATGTTATCGTTCAGTTTGTCCTTTCGTACCGTGGGACCTCCACCGCCAGTGATCCACCCAGCGGAGGTGCCCTTCAGGGAAAGAACCACTGTAGAATTATCTTCCGAAACGAAAATATGACCACGAAGGCCATCATCGGTGGGCTTCCATCCCACAGGGATCGTCTACACGAATAATGAGAACCCCTTGCAGAGAAAAGATAGAGAAGAACTTGACATGCCGTGTTGAACCCGTCGACATTGTACCAACCCGCATCGGGACTTGCGCTGTATGCATTATTGGTCATCTTTGCGAGAGAGAGTAGTGTTTCCCTGTCTGTCACATCCGGACCAAGCAACTCTTCTGGGTGCCATAGAGTACCATCGTCCTGTCCGTGGAGCATCGAGCGAAGGCGGGCATCATGAAAAGCGGCGTGTGAAGAGGGTCGGTATGTGAGAATACGGGACGTTTCTACGTCGTAGGTGTATGGGTCTGCAGGCGTGCTTAGCGAATGCGATAGGAGCTGAGATGAACCGACGTCGGAGAAGATCACGCGCGATGTGTTCGTGACTGCGTGTTGGTGTCGGAGGTGAAACGACAGTCGAGGTCTGCGAGCCTGCAGGTCCTCTTGCCAAAGCAGCGAAGCCAGTAAAAAGCGAAATGTAACTGGAAATATGTCAAAGATCATGGCCTCGTGTATGGCTGTGGGTACATGAACATGAGAAGGGATGCACTGTCGTGGTCGTGGTGAGTACTTGATGAGGAGTCGCAACTCGTGGCAGTCCGCTTATGGTAGTGCACTCCGCTGGCAATTACATAATCAATATTTTGGCCGACGCAATGAGCTTGGTTACATAATCCTCTCGTCCTCTGCCAATCGGACCAGCGCGGACTAGTACTACCAAGGCTCCTGTACTTACTCTTTGTCGCTACAGTGCAGGTAAGACTCTAAGAGTACCTGACGTGACTACTTTGACTGAAATTTATGTTTCCGGATCAACCAGTCATCACACGCGCACCGTGTAAATTATGAGCACGGCTGGCAGTGACCAGGTGTGTTGCTCTGCACCCGCAGCAAGACCGTAGAGATGGTCACGGAGGACTGGAGAATTTTATCCTTTCAATGACCATTTTATTCTTCATTGTCTTGTTGGGGATTCCGTCCAGTCTGCAACAATGGTTTCAGTGTACGGGTAGTAATCAGTCTGGACCGCGACCGCCACATAACATGGCTTCCGAGGTGACATATCTTCACTGCTAACTTCTACCAACGGCGCAGGAGAATGATTTTGCTCCTCTATTTGTTGGCGCTGGTCGCCTGTAAGGCCCTTGCGGCACCAGCTACTTCAAGCCAGCCCCAGATGCCATTCGACTCGACCAAAAATGCCACTGATACAAGCTTATTCTCGCAGTTCACCCAGTATAACGACCCTTTGACCACCGTTCCTATCACTTCCCCTCTACATGTCGCATCAACTTCACTTTCGAATCACACTGACACCACATCCTCACAGCTTACCCAGTTTAACGCCCCATCGGACACCGTCCCTGTCACTTCCCCTTTATCTCCTATCACATTTTCTCTTTCACCTTCCTCGGCCTCGTCTCCGTTACCTCCTACCTCTATCATCTTTGTAACCGAAGTTGCAACCATTTCTGAGACGACCAATGCCGATGCGACGCCATCTTCAACCACTATCGTTACCGTGGTCGTGACCGCAGTTGTAACTGCAACTGCAACTGCAACTGCGACATCGACCATAACCCCTTCCCCTCCCTGGGACAACCGTACTCTATGGGCTGCATCGTCACAAATGACCGACCTATCTGCATTCAATGTCACAGACTTTCCCAGCGGCAAACGAAACCTCCACATTGTCTCCCAAATCCCAACCCAGGCCATCGCCCCCACTGCCAAATTCCGTCAAAGCCCCCTCGACAGCAACAACCCATCCACAATCCTACAACTTGTCTACCCAGCCCATTCCGTCAACCCAGGCAGCAAACCTGAGGGCGGGGCTGACTTCTATGCGACCCCGCTCAACCTGACCGGCGCGCGCAATGTCACGTTGGAATATAGTGTCTTCTTTCCGGCAGATTTCGATTGGGTCAAAGGGGGGAAGTTACCGGGCTTGTTTGGAGGGCATACGGGGTGCTCGGGTGGTACCTCTGCCCGTGATTGCTTCAGCACGCGTTTGATGTGGCGTCCGCAGGGCGTTGGAGAGCTTTATCTGGTGTGTGCTCCATTCGACTTCTGACCTTTCTTTCCTTCTCTTTTCCGCTCCGAGTTCTATGGATCATGTCTATTCGTAGTACGCTCCCAAGGACAAACAAACCGAGGCCTTGTGCACAGACGTAAGGTCAGTTTGCGATGCCACCTACGGGCTCTCCATCGGTCGAGGCGCCTTCAACTTCACCGCTGGCGATTGGACGCACCTCCGACAAAACGTCGTTCTCAATACGCCAGGACAAAGTGACGGCACTTTCACGCTGGTCGTCGACGAACGATCGGTGATCAATCGGAAGGACATATTTTATAGAGATGTCGCCCAGCAGTCCAAGAAGAACAAGTCGACTCTCAAGACGTCCATGGCTTTCACTCCGATCACGACTGCTGCTCAGCATGTGACCGCAATCATGTTGGACGAGAACGAAGGCGTTCCACAACCTGCAGAGTTCATCGGTCTTTTCTTCAGGTACTGTACGGTCTCCGACGATCGACTCACGTCATGCTCATCCACCCTCAAGCACCTTCTTCGGAGGCCATGGGAAGCAATATGCCACGCCGAAAGACCAGTATACTTGGTTCAAAGACTTTGCGATCACCCGCCACGATTAGAAACCGGCGGCTCGTCGGCTCGATGTTCCAGCCAGCTGCAGGATCGATTGTGGATGTCTGGGTGCAAGTTGGATTTTCTTCCATATCGGGGTTGAGGTAGTTCGTCAAGCATATTGGTGCCGTGATGATGTGGATACTGCTATGTTTCGTTTTAATTGGAGGTCGTACTGGGAGGGCAAAAACAACAGTAAAGCATCTTGTTGAAGTTGTCTGGTATGTTTTAAAATTTATAGATCTAAATAGATGCCAAAAGAATGTGTAGGCTAATATCATCGTCTGGTTCTCCTTCGCCCACTAAAGTTTTAAGCTGTTGCTGCTCGTCGTACGCAGCGTTTGTGAGCCATTCCGGATTTTCAGTGTCTATCCAACCTCGGTCTTCCCAAAGTGACAGGGTGAGTGGCCCAGCATTGAACTTGAAGCCAGTTCTTGAATGACTGTTGCCATTCTTCCGTTTGATCGCATTGTTTAGTACGGTTAACAGCTCTCTTTTAAGGGTTCTTCTCCGAGCCATACTCCCCCGCCCAAGAACGCGTTAACGTTTGGTTCGTCGTTATCAGTACAGAATCCCAATCCGTTACGTTGGTGTATACCATGAGGATCGGGTTTCTTTGGAGGCCGCAAGGCTGTGATCATTATAACCGGTAAGCTGCTTGAATTCTGTCACTAGGTCAGCGGATATTCTAAAGAACTCACTGATCAGTCGTTTTCGTGCCATAAATGATGTATAAAATGTAATGCTGTTCCCCTTCAAAATCATTCCGATTTGCGCCCTTCCGTGCAACCCAAAACATGGGCGTGGTGGGGGACGCTGACGAACTTTGCCAGATCATAGCATGGTGGTCAGTCACTAGTCATGGACAGGCCAGTCACTAGACCGCATGAATCTCTTAAACAAGCGACAGCCATGCATACCGTCACCCAAGCAAGCAGCTGTGCACAGGCCCCCAGAACTTTGTCCAAAGAAGTCAGGTAAGAATGTGTCATTCGAGGAGCGCGAGCTACATCTCCACTGGATGTAGTTGTCTCGTCTCTAACTGCAACCTTGACCACGTTGAATGAGAGCGTTGCCGTTCTACAAGTGCAGAGATCCTTGGACTTTCCCTCCGGTAGTACGTTCTGCAGATCGAACAGGTTACGCACCCTCCCCCAAAGTACTTCTTCGGAAATACAGGCAGTATGCATGCTCCACATCGAAAATAGCAAATAACCCTGATCTAAAGACTTTACAATCTACTGCCACGACTGAACACCCAGCGTTTCCGCGAAACAAAATCCAGGAGTATACGAAGTGAGCCATCAACGACGAGATAACACAGCAAGAACAAGTCCGACAAGAAAAGCAAACACGAACGCGAACCCTTTCACTGGCCACGTCTCCACCGGGCCCATCTCCACCGTCTCAGCCAACAACGTCTCGAGCTCGTTTGCCATAGACGCCATTCCAAAGACCGACTCGGCGCGATGCTTTGATCGTTGCGCCAATGACGCCCGCTCTGACTCATCCATGCAACATATTTCTTCTAGTGCGTCTGCCCAAATGGCGGGATCGGGCGTTCGGAGCCAACCTGTTCGTTGCTCTGGTGGTCGGTCCAAGATGCTCTCCGTCGGGCCACCACTATCGCACGCCAGAACAGGCAGTCCACAAATCATACCTTCGACAGGACCGATACCAAAGTGCTCGTTTGCGGGGGTGTACAGTAGCGCGAGTGTGGAAGAGGATTGAAGTAGCGCGGATCGTTGTGAGGTGGTGAAATTCAAGAGGAAGAGGACGTCTGGTTCGTTTGCAGTTGTGCCTGTGAACGAAGGGGCAACAACTTTGGAGTGTGAAGGTGCGATGACGTTGAATGAGAGGTTGCTGGATTGTGTACGTTCGACGAGACCATTCAAGGTGCGGATGTTGTCCCCGAGGCGGGGATCATAGCCACCTATATGATAATGAATGAGCTGGTACTCGAGTGAACAAGGCGCGCAGGGCCCTACCGGCGAGGACGAGGCGCATTTTATGAGATAATTGTTGCACCGAAACTTTATTTCGAAGGAGAGCAAATGCTTCGATGGCTAGTGCTGCATTCTTTTTCATTTCAAACCGGTTTAACGAGATCAACGTAGGTCGTCGTCTTGACAGACTTGTGAGCAGCATCAAAATAGTGAAGAGCTCGTCTTACGATACAATCTGAACGATATCCGGCGCTGTCCAGTCAACGGATGCTTGATACGCCTTGACGTTGATGCCTGGATAGACGACCTTGGGCGTCGACGTTATGGAATTGAGATGAGCCATTGTAATACGTGCGGTGAACTTGGAGTTGGCGACGAGCGTGTCAGCCTGTCCTACAAAGACGCGCATGTAAAATGTCTGATATTCCGAAAACATCAACGCAAACCACGTACGTGTCGTAACCTCCTCGAGCCAATCCATCGGATAGCGATAGAGTGTTTTGAGCACGCCAACCTTTCTCTTTTGAAACGAGCCTTCGACAAATGCCCCATGCGCGAGCAGCTTGTCAGGGAAATGACAATAGAAAAGGACACGCTTTCCACTGAACATGCGAAGGAGGGGTATACATGTCGAGAGTTGGTCTACAAAGAAGACGTCGTGGTCGGGTGGAGTGGAACGAAGGAGGAACTGTGTCAGAGTGAGATGAAGCTGCCGTGCATGTGCAAAGAGGATGTGGAATTTGCCATGCCATGCCCGCGGGAAGGGTGAAACGATGTGGTGTACGCGGAGGGTACCTGTCAAGAGAATGAGAGAGGGTGAGGAAGAGGATGAGTGTGGGCGGTTACCGTCTCGGGTTTCGTCAAAACAGTGGGTCGGGTCGTGATGCGAGGTGTAAATGTCGATGGTGTGACCGAGTGATTGTAGGCCTAACGCCGCGTCGACGACCAGCCTTTCGGCGCCGCCTAAAGGAGTGGTTTGGTTATTTTCTGTTGTATTGTGAAGGCGAAGAAACACACCGATTCCCAGGTCTGGGTGGATGAATGCGACGCGCAGTTTCGGCGAGGACCCGGGTGTCATTTCGAGCAAATTTCGAGCAATGAGACGGCAAAGCGCGTCGGTCCTACGGTACTAATACTGCGGTGTGAGTGTCGGACAATTCACCTCCGAATCTGGAGTCAAATGAGGGGTGCAGGCGGACAGCCGCCAAAAGTCCACGTAGTATACAGAGGTAATACAAATGAATATCAATGACACAGTTATTGAGTATCATCGTACACCAGCTCGGATGGAGAAGATTCATTAGTTTGAAAGTACAACTTGAAGTCAGGGTTCATCAAAATCACCCTTGGTCATGAACCCAACAACGTCAATACACTAAAACTCATCTCTCTTCGTCCTCATACGCGATTCAAGTACATCGACCCTTAGCACGCTCTCCAGGCTTTTCAGCGCCTGCACGACCTCGTCCCTTTGCGTCCCGTCGTTTGCGGCGGGCACTGTAAATACAAGCACGTCCGACAATTGGCCGGCCGGCTTGGCATATTGGAGATGCTGGAGAGCGGGATGGGAACTTGCGATGCTGGACGGGTTGGAGAGGAACTGTGACGCAGTCGCAAAAGTGACAGCGAGGTTCACAGACGATGTTTGCATCGTGGACAATCTCCGCGCCGACTCGGACGATCACTGGATATCGGATTCTGAGAAAGGCTACAAGTACTTGTCGTCGGTGTCACGGTGTTACAAACTGAACTTGATTCTTCAATGACCAGCGACATCGAGCAACTGGGGCTGCTACTTACTATGAGCGGATTGGATTCAGTTTACGTTCAAAGGCGTAGGGACCACAGTTGGCTCATGGGAAAGTTGATGATCATCTCGGGACACTGCTCAACACAATACCTCATTTATGTGCACGCCAAACAACCAAGCGACCGCAGATACAAGGGTCGAGACCAGTGGATCACCACCTGCGAGGTGATTCCGACTAAGTACTTCAAGTTGGCAGGGAAATAGGTGGGTGAGTGGCCCTGGTGCCTTACTATAAGTTTGGCGTTGATTGCCCTTTACTCAAGATGCAGACTAATCCACCGGCGCAGTTGGTAACCTGGACGTCCTTTGTTTTGTCCCTTTTGTGCTGTTCGTGCAGCTCATTCATACCTGCCAATTCCCCTGCTCATTGTGCATCTAGAAGTACCACACGACTAGGTAGTTTGAGAGGGTAGCAGAACCTCCAACAGAAAAGTCATGCATTCGGAGGCGAAGTGGTGTTGGGAGGCGTGCTGCGTCCTACTGCCGAGCAGGTACTCAATTTCGCGATAAACGAGCGAAACCATTTGATATCTAGATGGCCTAGACTTCACGGACGTCTCCCAAGTCATCGACCATGCACATGAATGAACGACAGATGCATGTGCATTGATCATGGTTCCCTAATACGGCGAGTCGCCACCAGCGACAGACGTGAATGCGCAATGTCTGTGTACTGCGGACTATACTTATTTGTTATTTGTGTCGTGACATTGCGGCACAGCTCGAATCCTAGAGGTATTGAATTATCATCAACTCCGGGTCCTCGTCGAACGAAATCGACGCTGAAATGTTCGGGTCTACCAATCAGCTGCTCGGGAGCTCTTCTGTGAACTGGGTAGTGGTCCTGACTGGTCCTGACGCATCGGCTAACACTAACCGTTTCACTGAAAGGCTAGTCGTAATAACTACTTACGTGTTCTAAATGACATTCCACTAGGCTACTTACATATGGTCTTGTCTCAAGTGCTTCTCCGTCATGGATCCATCAGCGGCAACTTGAAAGATCAACGATCCGATCAGCGCGGGCGTCGGTCACATAAGTTGGCAGAAGTAAAGAAGACATCGGATGTTGGATGTCATCTTTCCTACGTACGATCGCCTAAACCGATGTATCCTAGCATCGATATGCACGCACTCAATCATGTGTCAGTGCGCATTTATAAAGGACGCGCGCAGTACACGTTTTACCCCACTGAATCCGAAACGAGATGCCGTCTCCTGCTGCGTTCAAATTTCTCAAAGTCTTCGATTTCGATTACGCATACCTCGATAGCGGGGCACCTGCATCCCCCAACTATACAACATGGGTGTTGATCCATGGGTTGGGTTTCAACGGAGGTTTGATTATTCCGATTTTGCTCTCTTGAAAAAATGACGATGCATCCCTCTCGTGGCACAGCGGTCCTCGAGAAACTCCTCCCCCTTGCTCATGCGCACAACCTCCGGATCGTCAGTGTCTACAGACGCGGCTACCCACCTTCGAGTGGCTTTCAAGA
This sequence comes from Boletus fagicola, assembly GCA_038093195.1. Lineage (NCBI taxonomy): Eukaryota > Fungi > Basidiomycota > Agaricomycetes > Boletales > Boletaceae > Boletus > Boletus fagicola. The sequence goes on along the minus strand of JBBPRX010000693.1, from coordinate 2,393 downwards.
GCATGAGTTAACGGGAATAGGATTCGGAAAGAAGATCGAAGAAGCGGAACCCTTTTACCGCGCGCAGGGAACCGAAATTGCGACGTTCCTCGTCAACTTTGCGACGGAGCAAGGCATCCCGTTGGCGGATCTCAACAGTCCTACCGGTGGCATCGCCCTCATCGGTTGGTCTCTTGCAGGGATACACGCGACTGCGTTGTTGGCGTATCTCGACGAGTTACCGGAAGACACCTGCTCGACGCTTCAGAAATACCTCCATACAATACTGTTTCACGGTGAGATCGCTGTTCAAACGTTCGCCCCGATATCATCTTGTCAATTTACACTGACTCCTTTTAGATGCGGGTGCAACTGCGCACGGCATATCCAAACCGGACAGGCACAACATCAGTCTGTGGTCCCTGGCTGACGATCGCAAGCGCTTTGATGCCTTTTTCGACTGGGTCACTGCGCACTTTACACACAAGAGCGTCGTCTCGGACGACCTCGACGACCTCGAGTTCAACAACCCCTCTGATATCCCACACTCGTTACACGAGCTTTCCTACGAGCAACGTGCCGAATACACGAATATGGAGGCATTCTTGTTTAATGGCTGCGATGGAAAGCTCGTCTTTTGCGATTCTACCGCGCACGCGGCGCTCACCAAGCGCGCTTTATTCGATAAATCCCGCGCTGAAAAGTTACCCAATGTGCGGGTGCGGTTCATGAGCAGTGGGGCGAGCGGAGGAATTTTGGTATGGTCTCTGTGGGTGTTGCGCAAGACTGTGGAGAACCCCCCAGAGGTGCTGTACGGAAGCGATGCGGAAAAGGCGAGAGATATCAAGTTTATAGCTCAGACGGAAGGAAACCACTTTATCTTTTGGGAAGACCCGGAGAAGGCTATTCAGCAATATAGTGAGGCCATCAACTTGTAAGCTCTTACGCTTGGAGCCTCGGACGTGCATACTGTAATCCCGTTCAATTTGATGTATATTTGGGTAGTTGATGTTTCGTGCAAGTAGGAATAAATAGGCGATTGGGCCCTGAGAAACGGGGATCCTTTCAAGGTTGTGAGACATCTTCGTGCTGAAGGAAGTAGCACTGATGACATTGATAACTCGAGAAACGTTCGGGGCAGTCCTGCAATATGGGCACTGCCGCGGGCGGCCAGCGCGTGCCAAAGAACTTATGGGTGCTTTGCATGGAGCATGGCTAATTGATGCTGCTGGGTATTTGAGCCCGAGTACAGATACACTTTTACTCTCACCGCGTTTTGACTACTGGTGACTCCGAATGATCCCGTTTTGATAACACGTTACAATATGCGGCTCGTGGATCCCCGACTGGTCATGGCGTGTGGCAGATGGGCCGGCCAGTGGAGCTTCGAACTCCGAGTCAAACTCTTGTCAGTAGCAAATACGTGAGGAAATAAAAACATCGTTCAGTTGCATACAAATGCAAAACATCGAGTGAGAACCCCCAAAAAACAAACATGTCTCCGATCAACGTCGGCTTTGTGGGCCTCAGCGCAGCAGGGTGGGCTAGAGTCCTCGAGCCCGCACTCCGCAGTCTCGGCGACACCTACCGCATCGTGGCCGTGTCCACCACCAACGAGGCATCCGCCCGAGCATCCGCGCAGCGTCTCTCCGATGAGACGAAATACCCCGTCAAGGCGTACTACGGCGATACCGCTCAGATCGCCAACGATCCCGACGTCGACTTCGTCATCGTGGCTGTCAGGGCGCCCGAACACAAGCAGGCGCTGCTGCCTGTCATCCAAGCCAAGAAACCCTTCTTTATCGAGTGGCCTGCGGGGAGGAATCTTCAAGAGACCCAAGAGCTCGCTGAGGCGGCGCGCCAGAATGGCGTCCGAAGCATAGTCGGCCTCCAAGGCAGACAGTCTCCCGTGTTGAATAAAGTGACTCGTCTACAAAGTCTGGAAATTTGCTTGCTAAAGGAACGCGACAGGCTAAAGAGCTCATCGCGTCTGGAAAGATAGGGAAGGTGCTGTCTTGCAGCGTCGTACGTATACCCTTTGTGGGAGCAATGTTTTCTTGGCTGATACCTCGATAGATCGCAGCAACACACCAGGAGCTCTTAACCTGGGGACCACTCGTGAGACGATCCATTGCTTACACGACAGACAATGCATCAGGTAATACAAACGTATCCGTCGCATGACGAGAGTAATCTTCCTCATAAACATCCCGCATTTCCGTAGGTGGTTCTTTGCTGGATATCGGGCTCGGTCATCATATCGACACCTTACTCCATGTCCTCGGAAGCGAATTTACGTCCGTCTCTGCCACTACCGCGAATGATGTCCCAAGTTTTTCGGGCTGCATTCCATATTTCACCTCGACCACGTGAGTCTTCCCCACGTTTCACCATCATCTCGTGTACGAGCAGCG